>JAOPJM010001738.1:8929510-8954433 GCA_027124095.1 Muusoctopus leioderma
TGCGAAGACTAGAGAGAAATGAAGCAAGCATGCTTCGCTGGATGTGTAATGTTAGTGTACATGAACGACGGAGCACAAATGAGATATAAGAGGAATCAAGTATAGTGTGCAAGAAAGAAGACTACACTGGTATGGGCATGCAATGTGTATGGGGGATGGCAGCTGTATAAAGAAGTGCAGGGCAATCAAAGTGAATGGAACCTGTAGAAGAGGAAGGCCCAGGAACACATGGGATGAACTGAAGACTGATCTCAGGATGCTGATCCTCACAGAAGAGATGACACAGGACCCTAATGATTGGCAACACGCAGTGCTGGAGAAGACCCGCCCACCTATGCAATAATGGTGATAGTGAGCTGGGCTGTAACACTGAGCCTCTTTCCCAGTATACTTCTGTTAAGTTCCCATCTATCTACTATCTTCAGATTTATTTGCCCTGCCCACCACCACCTTCACCCACTATCATTATCCCTCCTCCCACCTGCAATCACATCTCTTACCACTGCTTCTCCTCCATCAGAACATAACAGTACCTCTGGATTTATCCATACTCACCTATCACCCTCTACTTATCGTCATCGTGTATCTTTATCACACTCCACCCCAAACCACTAACCCATCACAACATGTAGCTTAGCATTGGTTCTTGTTCATACTAAACTACCACCATGTACTTATCCACCTTGTCTCTTAGTGGGCACTTAGCACTCTCACCTACCACCCACCTGATGCTATCCAATATGTGATCTCTCTTACCCCGATATTCCTGTGATACACCTATACTGCTGCTACCCTACCAACACCCAATATGTAGCACCACTATCTTCGCACATTTCCCCTCCCACCCCATCCACTTTTCTTCACCTCCTACCCATACTCTGACTATATCTCCCCTCCCCCTTCAAAGAATAGAGTACACAGGACTTTTTGGCCTGCAAGACTTCCCTCTCCCACGACCATCCAATCAATGCACCCCCTCACGCTTGCCCTCTCATCCGCTATTTCACACCCTTCTATTTCTATTAACACTCAGGTCACGTTTGCCCTTCGAAGGACGGAGACTAGAGTAGAGAGGACTATTTAGCCTGGTAGAGACCAAAGCATCCTCTCTAGTGTTGGTGCCATGATAAAATGCACCCAGTACACTCTGTAAAGTGGTCGACAAGTGAACGGAGAAAATGTAGGGTAGAGAGGGCTGCTTAGTCATGTCATAGGCATGACAACTTCTCTAGTGTTGGTGCCATGATAAAATGCACTCAGTACACTCTGTAAAGTGGTTGGTGATAAGGGCATCCAGCCGTAGAAACCAAGCCAAATGAAACATACGAGCAAGACACAGGTCGCCAACCCGTCTAGAAGAGTGGTGACTCCAATCAGGAATCAACTCGGGCCAAAATCACCTGTCCAATTCATTCCAGCATGGAAAACGGACATAAAACGAGGATGATGATGGATGATGATGTATGTATGTATGTATACATGTATTATGTATGTATATGTGTGTGATTGCCTATGCATGTCTTTCATATTGACATCACTTAGGCAATTGGTGTTATTGGTTTCTGTCCCACATAAACAAGTCCTGTAGCTTAGTGGTTCGACAGGTGATCAGTGGATTAAGTCCCGTACTTAAAGGGTGACATAAGAAAGGGCATCTGGTTGTAGAATACTGCCTCAAAAAAAAAAATCTCATCCAACCCATACCAACACAGAAAAGCAGATGCGATGATGATGATTCCAGTAATGGCTGCTATATTGTGTTGAAGTCTGCACTAGGACTTCAAGTTAATGCCATATGCATTTGATTTTCATAATTTTCTACTATGATTTTCCATTTATTAAGACAACTTTGTTTCATGGAGGTTTATAGCTGCCTTTCTCATACCATAAAATTTGGGCAATTACTTATTCCCCACTGATCAGAGTTTCTGGATTTAATCTGATCTTCAGAAGTTACCAAATTTCACTGATGCAAAGCTAGCCACAATTGCATATATGTTATACATGCAATTATTTGATTTGTCTAAATCTGGACAGGTTTTATTCTGGTGAGTAAACTGTAGTGTTACATTTGAACAGTGTTCTAATGTTTTATTGCATAAAGATTCTTTCTGTTTATCGGGTTTTGGCAGTAAGGTATAATCAGTGGATTAGGGTTTTGTGTTTACCTTCTGATTACGGATGGATAGCTCTCAGGAGCTACAGGATACATTCCTGAAAAAACAAGTACCTAGCACACTTGAGATTGGGTACTTAGGTGTATGTATTCATTAGTGAAATTAGGTGTATGTATTCATTAGTGAAATTAAAGAAATTACCCTAACAATGCATTCTATCTTTTATGAAAACGTCTTCACATAACTATAGTATAGCAACAAACGACAGTAATTTCCAATTTAATGTCTTTCCTTATATCCTCAATAAAATTTAGTCATTTAACAAAAAGAAAAACATATCCAAGTAGTAAATAAGAAATGTCCAGCTATTCTATAGTTAATTTAATAATTAGGCAGAAAATTATTTGAAATAGTGTAAGTTGTCTAAAAACACAAAAAGTAATCCCCATAAATATGAATGTATTACATTGAATAATAAAAATATCTTTGGATGTAAATGACTCAAATATATAATTCTGAAGTTTACTTAAGAAGAAAACAAAAAAGTAGAGCAAAAAGAAAACAGAATTCAAGTCCAAAATAGAAAGGCTTTCAGGTATAGTAAATTGGTGCCAGGAAGAATCTTGATATTTGGAAAATTCCCAAGTTGTAAGCAAGTATACTTTACAGATATTTATAGAACACCCATGGATAAATGAGAAGAAAAAAAAGAGAGAACTAAACCAAAAATACAAAAACAGAAAATGCTAAAAATTAAATATTTACATGATATATCCAGATTACATGGAAATATTCTCAATTTTGCATTTGAAACAAAATATTGTAATCAACTGGTGTAGACAACTGCTGTTTATAGCCATTATTTTTACTTTCCACACAAAATCGAAGGTAAGATAGAGATTGCTTAATGTTAAAAAATGGGTGATACAATATTAGAGAACTGTTTTTGTTAAGGAAATTTTTTTCCAATATGATGCATTAGAACTATTATGCTATTGAACAGCAAAACATAAGCAGTAAAAGACAAAAATTTCAGAGGCTAATATAATTTATAGAATATATCTAAAATGCAGGGACTCATTCAGTGTAAATTAGTTGAAAAAGCAACACCAATATTTATGAGAGGGTGATGTAGTCAGCATGCATTAAAAACAAACAAAAACAAACAAGAACAATCCAAGGAAAGCAGAACATTGGATCCATCAAATGCATTTAAAACTACAGCAAGTCACAAATTATCTTCCTTAGAATCTTATACTTACTGCATGCAAAGAAGAGAGTATCTTTGTTCTTAAAATATACATACATGTATCTTCATATTTTGATGAGTAGCCCTAATGAGTTTTGCTTGAGTAGATATATTGCATGAAGACAAGCAATCCATTGCTTGGGTACAATTCAGACCCGGCAGCACAAGTATAACACGTTTCCATCTGTCTTGGAAATTCCCAGGTCAGCCTTGATTGAGCAGACCTCAAATGCTCCAGCTGTGATCATCATGCCATTTATTCAGATAGTGTATCCAGGACTACCATTATCCAATGTGTCATTCTTTTAAGATGGTAGTGTGATACATAGGCAAGTTTTTACTAACGGTCTAGATCTTTCGAGAACTCTCCTCCTGATATTGTAATATGCATTGAACTCCCTCAGTTTCCAAATGTGGCAGGCCAGTGTCGTATATGTCCACTTGTTGATGTACCTGAAGAACACATTGTGATTACATAATCTTTGCTTGAGTTTACCTTCAACCATACCTTGAAAATCAGCTACTACTGCTTTTGTAACATGAAATCACTTATCACCAGCAAGCCAGTTAAACATAATTTTCCAGGTTGTTCATATAGGAAGACTGAAACATAACCCGTGGATCAGGCATGCAGCATAGAATCAGTTGTGTATGAGGCCAAAGTTATCTCAACCATACCACACCAACCAGTCAAGAAGAAACATCACATGGGTATGGTTGAAAGTAAGTTCAAGCAAAGATTATATAACAACACATCCTTCAGGTACATCGACAAACAGACGTGCACAACACTAGCCAACCACATTTGGAAACTGAGGGAGCTCAACACATTACAATATCAGAGATTTCTCGAAAGATTCTAACCATATATCAATGAAACAAAGGAATGCCAACTTTGTAGTGGAGAGGGCACACATATTAAACAGATTAAACTCTGGAAACTGCCTAAATACTCTGGTATTTAGGCAGTAACTTCTTTAATAGATGTCTACATACTGACAAGTCTTTACTAGCCCATTGGAAATGTCCACCAATGCTGGGTTAACTTTACCCTGGCATACACTTGATACCCTCCACTCTAGACAGACACTCACAACTCTATATTTATGAACTTTCTAAATTATTTCCATTGGAAAATGTACATAGAATGTAAGGGACATAATTTGATTATCAAAAAAGTGAGTTATGGCCCTTCGACCATTTTCTCATCTTTCTCCTCATCTTTTCTTGCCTTTTATCATGTTCTCACTTGTTCACAAATAGCCATTTTTGTTTTTCCAAATGATTGCAGGCATGAATTTTTGTACTCTTTCAGAATTTAATTAGCAGCTGAACCATAAAACTTAAGTAGCATTTCTATATCTTTAGTGCTGTATAAAGATCACATGTAACTCCTCTATATGTATCGAGTTCTCTCTACTTGCTGAATATTCCCAGTGTAGTGATCATTTTCACTTCAATAATAATGTGTAGAGTAACCTCTGCAAACAAATGCAAGAATTTTAGCAAAACAAAACTTTTATACCAATCTAAATTAAGTCATTTTTTTATTTTACATATGTAAACTGAACAATTACCAAAAACTGTCCTGCATCATTAACCTCCCTCATAACATGAAATAGCTTATAATTTTAGTAATTTGAAATATATTTCTACACGTCCTCAGTTTAAGTATTCGAGATTCTCACCATAGCTATGATAGGTTATATCATATTTTACCTACCTCCGTTCTTTCTAATATCATCATTAATAATTTTATTAATTAAAAAAACGGCATCCAATTACACAAAATCAACACCATTATCTAATCAGGTCTACCTATTTACACTTGCTATAAACCAGTCTAAAAGAAATATAGAAAATAAAATACTAAACTTGATATGTAGTAAAATGAAGTATGATCCAATACTAAACAGCAGTTAGCATCAAAGATATGTCTGTTTGGGATATTTACAATGTTTCTAAAATTATTTTCCCAAGTTTCAACATATCCATCAAGTAATGTTTAGACCAAGCAAAGTTGCCCACCTATGAGTTCCATCCATCTCTATCTTTTAGATCAGAAAGGTTTGTGCCAGAAGGCTCTACCACAGCATGACTTGTCAGGCCTCTACCTAACCCACATTCCATCAATTCTGCTGCGATACTCATCACAAATGATAACACCTTTCACTCCTCTTTGATATTCTATACATAAGGTCATTCCCATGCAGTCTTGACTGTGTCACGTCAGACTTGTACTGTTTCTACAAACAGAGCCCTTTGAAAACATTTTCCAATAGAAACAACAATCTAGTCTCCTACAATAACACTAAAATATACTCAAATCACATAGAGGAAACATTCTTGTACCACTACACCCTCCCTATTTATGAACAGCAGACAGCTAAACTTTTTAACTTGCTACAAATGCTAGGCCTCACAATGTTTGGATGATTGCTCATGGTGACCAGACATCTATAACATTGCCAAACTATATCTCATAGGCTAGACATCCTCTTTAGAGCCAGAAAATATTTCAGCTTTGATCAGTTGCTGACTCCATAATAAAATAAATAAATCAGAAGCTGAATATTAGTGAATTTAAAAATAAAGAGTTAAAATGAACATGTTGAAATGGGAAGTTAAGTCTCAAACATACATTATTTTATTCTTTTACTGTTTCAGTCATTGGACTGTGGTCATGCTGGGAGCACTGGCTTCAAGGATTTTATTCTATTATATCGAACCCCAGAACTTTGTCTGGTACTTATTTTATTGATCTCATGAGCTGAAAGGCAAAGATGACTGGGTGTAAAGGGTACCACATGGTCTTTTCATTCAATGTACCAATCCGGTCATCCTGTATACACACACAACAATCTTTAGTCAACTCAAGGATATGATACACACAGACACTTGCCTAGGGTGCAGTGCAGTTGGATCCAGCCTGGAAACATGTGGCTGCAAAGTGAACTTATTAATCACACAGCCATCCCAGTGCAAATGGATAATTTCTAAATGTCATTGAGTAGAGTAATATTAATTATCAATTAATCTACTTTGAAATAATTCAGGTTAAATTTTCAAGTGAAGCATATCAAATTTCAAAGTGGTGAAGTTGAATATATGTTAGGAAAAAAACCTTTTATCCTATTCCATAGATGAGATATGATAAGATATAAAATGTAACATATATATAGTATTAAGTCCACAAGATCAGGTGTGTTGAATTTGCAATTTTTCAATTTCAAGTGAAATCAGTTTCCTTAACATTAACGTATATCACTACATACAAGATTATACCAGTATCAATTTTGCACCACACTGAATATTATTTTTTTTAAATACAGGTATTCTTAGATCTGTTCCATCCAATGGAAATTAAATGCTTAATTAATAATATTTGAATTGTGATATAAAATAATCTAAAACTGAATTGCTTTTTCTCAGAGAGAGAGAGAGATAGAGATTACTATTCATTTTTCCCTCGCTGACATGGGTTGAACATGTCTGCAACACAGCACACTTCGATGTATTCCAATCCCGCATAATTTCACTCTTGAGTCACAATGTCTATAGATCTCATCTGAATATTTCATCTCAGATCTTCAGTGTCAATGCAGAAACCTCGTGCTCACAGAACTTTTTTTTCACTTGGCACACTTCATCTATTTTTATCACTTGTCAATACCAAACAGTCATCTTACTGCTGATGTGCAGTCACTTAACTCACATTGAATCTTTGTTGCCTGCTTGTTACATATTCATCCACTCATTTCTCAATAATTGCTGTAGATCCTCTGCATAAGTTTCACTTCCATACAGCATCACATATATACCTAAATTAGTCTGGAGAAAATAACACCAGTGCCAACAGAGGGAGAAATTCTCTTTTCTCCATCAAACAGCAGCAATGATGCTATAACTAGCTTCACTTTCATAACTAATTAAGTATATCATATGAGTAATACACTTCATCTACTTTCTCTGTCATTCACTTATTGACATCCAGTTTTGAACTTTAGGAAGCTGAGGACAATTTATCTGTAGAATAAATACATTACTAAGCTCACAACAACCATGATCCTACTTACATTTTCTCATAAATGGCCTGCACAGTCCTCACGAACCTAAATTTCTTACTGTCCCCTTCATTACAAAGTGGGACACTATTAAAATCTGTATTGTTCTTTCTACTAGGTCAACAAACAGCAACAAAACACAAAATAAAATTGTCATTTTCACACATGCACACACAAACACATTAAAAATAATTTCAAATCACTAGCTTATTGTCAGTAAAGAAATGTTGACACTTTTATTACTTTAAACTTTCAATGCCTTAATTTGATACAGATTCATAGAATGTCTAAAAAGTGAGAAATAACAGACTTAAATATCCACCCCTGTCTAATTTTTTTAAAAACGGGCTTTACTTGTAATTTTCTATAAGAAAAATTTACCAGTTTTGTTATGTGTATTTTATGCTTGTTTTACACAAAATGAATCATGTGCAACAAGTTGTATTGGATACACTTTAGAGAAACTGGGACTGTATAAATCAAATTAATTCATTACGAAGCATATGAATTGGCAACATTAAAACAGAAAACAGTTAAAATAGGGTTACTTCAGAAATAAAAGTGATAAAGAATACTTATCTGATTGCCAGAAAAAAATTCTATTAAAAGGATTCTTTTAACACAAAACACCATGAACAAATGCACACCTTTTAGCACTTTGTTTAAAGTATAAAACAATTTCAAACTCTTCACCCATCTAAATGTGTCCAAATCTTAATTATAGTGTTAATGTGGCAATTTATTATATCATGAACCATATCATTCAATACAAAATAAATAGAACAAATATACAAGTTGTAATGGCTAAAATTAAGCTACACATTTGAATTTTTATTTTAGCATGAAAATCAATATCAAAATGGAAAATCAAAGTTAAATAAAAGAGTATTGCCTTGATTTAACTTCAAAAATAAGTCATCTTAAACATCATATCCAGCTTATTTTATCAGAACTATATTTTTTAACACTCAATTATTTCCATTGTCATCATGATACAAACAATCTCTCCAAGCATGTTAATACCTCTAACTGCTCTTTGAATTCCTTTGCATTAAGATTATTTTATTAATTTATGCTGCAAATCCAATGAATGAATCATACTTAGCTAATTCGTCTCCAAGTATTGTTTTCATAGAATGCTTCATTATCACAGAGCATCATTCATATTTGTAATTTGTCCAAATAAGCAGTAATTCTCTAAAATTCTTTCACCTATTTCATATTTTAGATTGTGCTAGAATATATGACTGGCTCCAACAATGCATTCTCCACAGTAATACAATTTCTTTCTTTCTGCAAACAAAGTCAGAACAGATATGGGTTTTAGCTCCAAGTTGGTCATCATCATCACTTTACATCTGTTTTGCCATGCTTGCATGGTTTGGATGCATCCTCTCCAGCACAGCGTCTCACCACTTGTCGCGGTCCTTTGTCATCTTTGTGAGGTTCAGCATCTTAAGATCCACTTTCACTACTTCTGCCCACGTTTTCTTAGGCCTTCCCCTTCCATATCTTCCTTCCACTTGGATCACTTGGCACATCTTTGCCCAGCTGTAATCATCTATATGCATTACATGTCCATACCAACACAGTCTTCCCTCTTGCACACTACATCCGATTCCTTTTAGACCCAGTTTCTCTCTTAACTCGTGTTTTGTTGTTCATGCGCACTAACATAACACATCCAGCAGAGCATGCTTGCTTCATTTCTATCCAGCCTCCACATATACTCTGCATTCACTGCCCATGTCTCACTACCATGCAACACTGCACTTTGTACACAGCCTCATACAATCTGCATTTCACTTGAAGAGAGAATGCAATAGCTCCCTGAACTTTTTCCACCCTGTTCTTATTCTGGCTACCATGCTTTCAGAGTACCTTCCTTGACTACAAATTAGGTCACCTAGGTAACAGAAGCTTTCAACTACTTCTATTGAGCCTTGCAAGAACTGGAGGAAAGAATTTATTTTACTGGTGCTCTGACTGCTAACTATGCCTATGCATCTGCCACATAATAGTCTCTTTTCTCTGTCAGTCTGCCTTTGATATCACTACATCTCTTATGCACCCATAGTTTACAATGGGTACACTATGGAGTTCCTACCTACACCTTTTCTGTATATCATACTCCACATTCAGCAACCTTTCATAACATTTCCAAGCCTCTTTCTTCTCAGCATCAGTGAGTTAGTTACATAAGTATATTTGACAAACTGAATGTATTAATTTGCTTTTGGTCTAAGATTCCACATTAACTTTGTACCCGACTTGTTTGCAATTCTTAACCACCTGTCAAATATTTTTAGCATTCCTATGATTATATTCAGTTTTGGAAGATGCCTACCAGTTAATATAATCTGAATGGTATTAATAAAATAAAGAGAAAAGAGCTAAGAACATCTTTTTAGAATTTGATGGATATCTACTTCAAATTTAAACCCAACAATGATCACATTGCCGATGCTAACCTTACTTTTAGCATTTTCATATAGATCTTTATTCATTTGTAACTTTTTGAACCACACTGCAGAAAATACTTTTTTTAATTTAAATTATTGATTAGCTATTTCCAAGTAAAAGTGTTTCCAAAATGCACCAACTTAACTCATATGCTATCAGCAAATCCAATATCCTTCAGGAAACTCAGAACCTTTGTTGGATTTGCAAAATGTATTGATATAGTAAGAGGAATCACGTTCTTTGTTTCATTGAGAGAAAGCATTCTGTAATGAGTTGTTCTCTATCATCTCATCTAATACCAAGAACACCACAGAGGATTTGGATGTGGTTCATTTCTTGTAATAAAATTCTTAGGTGTGTCATCCTGTCCTCAATCTTGCCATTAATATTCTTTCCATTTTGTTTAATTAGCCTTCTTTTGTCTAAATAAAGCAGAGGGCATAGAAATATGAAAGTTGTTGTTTAGCCCCAAGTCAGCCCTGATTGAACAGACATGATTATAGGCATTCCAGGCATGACCATACCATCTTTTTCTTATGTGCAGAGAACCTGGAACCATACTGTCCAATGTGTCATTTTCAAAGATGGTGGGGTGTGATTTAACAGAGATTTGGCTGCTATTTATAGCAGGTCGAGCGATCACAGAGGTTACCTCATTGGCTCAGATTATGGAAGTGTCTGCAAGTGGTGTGACCCTTTACCCTTTCTATCAGGAAACACTTTCGCAAGTTCAGTGGAATCTACATTGGACAAAATGCAAGAGAAATCACAAAATGCATCAGAAAGAATGAAAATTCTCTCCAGAACTCACAACAGAAGCAAAAATGTTTCAAAACTAAATTCTATGTTTGTACAACAGATTTGTACTCTGTTCCTGACTGTTATCTTGAAGCTGATATGCAGCCAACAATAATTATAAACTAATGTGCTGGTGGTCAGAAATCCATAACTATACCCCATAATAGGGTGATTTTAGTGTAGCAAAATAATATAGGAACTCAATACTTATTCATCTGTCCCAAGAAAAGAAGCAGAATGCATTCTTTTAAATAAAGGAATTATTTGTGAAAACAAAGTAAATTATAAGTTTGAGATGTTATCTAGAGAAAAGGATTTAAAATAATTTGAATAATAATGAACATAAAAAGTACATAGCATTATATGTACCTATTCTCTCAATTGTTAAGGAATATGTTAATTTTATCAAGCAAGTTGAAATTAATATCTTATTATTTAATTAGTGATAAAAGAAAAAAAAATACATAAGAAATCCTTCAATCATAGAGAATACAATCAATACTTATGTATGTTAAGATTAGTTGAAAAGGAATTTTTCAAAGGCTGGTTTACCAAAAGAGATATTTAAGAGAAATAATTCTATACACCTTAAAAAGTAAATTTCAAAATTGAATAGTGCAAAAGTTTGTTACAAAATACAGTAAAATAAAACAATATTCAAACTTTTTTTAATTCTGAAAACAATACAAACTACCAATAGCTTATCTTTATCAGGAAAAGGGGACAATGTTGGAGAGCAAAACATGTATTTAACAGATTCCATTAAGATCACCACAAAATTGAGAAGTGCAGCACAAAAGAAAAGAGGGATTGGAATAAAGTGTTCACAGTACCACACACAGGCTCAATGATAAAAGTAATACCTTCACATTGTAGTAGGAACAGCCACCTGACTGAAAAGTGGCTGTCCTGCATTGAAAAGTGCGAAGTATTAGCTTGTCATCCATGGCTGCAAACCTTCACCTACAAGTACATGAAGGAGATATAATAAAGAAGCCAAGAGAACTGGAAGGACACTAAAATGTTTAAACAAAACTATTGATAAAGAAAAACAGAGCAAATAATGACATTAATGACTGCTAAAATGGGTTTTTTTACCTAACGAATATGAGTGGGTGAGTCCCCAAAAAAGAAACCTTTCCTCATACCAATCTGACACTATTTTATCAATGAGGTATAACTGCCTACCAGTTCAAATACATTTAGGCACAGTCTGTACCACTATTTCATTAATATATTTTCACCTAGTCACTCGACCTGCTGATCATTGGTCTGCTTAATCGCAGCTGATCTGGGGTTAAACAAGAACACAACATTTGTGTGAAATTATTAGCTTTGTGGAATGTAGTAAATTTTAAAAGCTTATGTCATTTATGAATAGATGATTTACTCCAACTTTTTTTCATCTGTTTCATTATATTATTAATACAGATTATTATTGCAGCATTCACTTCTAGGTTTTTGAAGATAACCAGCCTTAAACGCATTACATTTTATAAACACAAGATGACCATTCCAAGATCATATATTCTTTATACTAGGAATGATGGGGCTTCAAAGAGTTCAGGACAGTGCCCATGAGAATTGTCTGTATGCAAACAATTTGATTTTCATTTCATTTGTAACTAAAGCTCAAAGAAAGAAAAAAAATGTAGTTTTACAGAATCAATCTAGAGTGAGGTCAAGTTAGTGGATTTAAAAGATTTATAAAAAATACTAAATTGTTAATTATAGGTGCCTCTGAAGATCAATAACATCAAGTGGATATACTCAATAAGTAGAAAGATATTAAGTAGGCATTCAATATTGAATAAGAAGTGCAATTAATAAGTTCACAGATTATAATGGGATTTCTAGTTGACTGGCAGGGAACATCAGATGACTATGAGACCAGACAATGACTAGAGAGGGTGAACTTGCTTAAGTGGTGCAAAAGTGGTATTAAGTTCTGTTATTTACTAGAATAACATACTAAAGAATATCTCCAGGAGATATGGCTCTTTGAAAACTATACTGGGTCACCGAGAAGGGAAAGAGACTAAAAGTGATAAAGTAGGTGCTAGTTTATGGCTGTTTCCAACACCTTAGGAGATGTAGGAAGTGAGGATGATAGGTCACTAATTGGCAGGGTTAGAGAGGTTGCCCTTCTTGGGAAAAGAGCAAATTGTTACAGATTTCCATAAATTAGGATAGTTACCCATAGACTAAAATTGAAGAGTTTGATGAAGATAGGAGTTAGCTTAGAGATACACTGCTTGAAGGGAATAGAAGGAACACTAATAAACCAGTTGCCTTGAAGTAACTGAACAAATGTTTGCACTTGTTGCTGAGGTGGGCAAAGTCAAGAGGAGAGTTAAGGATGGTGTGTGTGTGGGTATGTTCATGGCATAATGTTTGTGAAGGATTGGAAGAAAAATAACCAACAAAAATGGTGGTTATATTTGCAAAAGTGTTGCTTGCAGAAACATCTTAGTTGGGTCTGCAAAGTTAGTAGACATCTTGCCAAGGTAACAGAAGGCTTAACTGCAATTGAGGGGAGAGGGCGATAGTATTTGCACTGCAACAGTGAGTGGATGCCTCATAGCTGGTGATGAGTATTTTCTTCCAGGCATTGTAGCATTATTCTTTACTTGTACAATTGCACTTAAGGGTAGTGGAATTTGATTGTGCAAGAAATGTAAAATAACATAACTAAGAGGATGATTTTGGTCATCCTCTTAGTTTTCTTGGGTGGAGCAGAGGTGAAGTATATTTACCTCCAAAGGTAGTCAGTATAGAATTGATGGAGCTCAATGAAGTACCAGTGTTGGTGGTAGTGCAGAACTAAGATAAGGAGCAGGTTGCCTTGATTAGGCAGTGATTAGAAAATCTAATAGGAGCAGAGTGAAGGTTGATTTTGTAAATGAGAAAGAAGTCAAGAATGTTTGGAGAGTTTGTGGGTCGATCAGAGGTACAAGTAAGATACAAGAGTATCTGGTGCAGACATTTCAAGATAAAAATTGATTCAGCCTCTTTACTAAGTGTTAATATGTGGTAAACCAAGAGAAGTGGTGTATATGGAAGATGTCTTCAGAGAGGGGTAAGTTGAAAGGTGTTTTCAATAAAGGACAAGAAATAACTGCTGCCTCTTTTGGCAGCAAAATTATTCACATTTTGGTGAATATGGCGGGCTATACAATAAATACTTCTTAAATACGATACTGTACAGAACTAAAACATGGGCAGTGAAGATAGAAAACCTGCACTAACTAGAAATAATTATGCCAAAAAAGAAACAATGTAGAGTAGAGGGGACTCTTTAATCTTGTTGGAGACAACTTCTCTAGTGTAAGTGGCATAATGAAATGCACTCAGTTCATGCTGTAAAGTGGTTGGGGATAAAAATGGAAAAGCAGCTGCAAAAACCATGACAAGTACACCAAAGATAGCCAGTTTCCTCTGTTGCAATGTGCCAGATGACAAAAGACCGTGACAAGTGGTGATGAGATGCATGCAACCCGTCTAGGAGAACAGTAACTCTGAACAAAAACACGGTTACAGGGAAGTGGAAGATTACAAGTAATAAACCATAATTTTATATAGATACAAAGATATATAACTCTTGGTATGATAATTAATTGATAAAAGTTTTGAAGCCATGAATTATTACTATATTTTTAAATAAATACATGTGTATGTACATATAGTATACACTATGGTCAAGTGTGGCAGTTCTCTAAACTTTCAAAGCATCACTGAAACTATGCCACCACTAGTTTCATTGACAATAATAACTTTTAAGTAATAGAATGCAGTTCATGGTCCTTGGTTCTTGGCTGTTAGTTATGCCTATGAATGATGCACTATGCCTATGAATCTGATGCACTTAAAGTTCTGATTTGTTATAAAAACTCCTGCTGCATCTTTTGCATTAAAAACACAATTCAGAATACTCTGAACTCAACTGACACACTAAAAACAGTGAAATGTGATGAAGTGAAAGAAATGACAGAGCAAAAAGTCCTCTAAACTAGAATAATTTCTTTTAGCAATTATATATAAACAACTGTTGTATAAATTTAGCTAAAGTGCTAATTGTTCAGTGTTTTGTGTGTCCCTGAACAAGTTACATAACACAATATGACTCAGTTTTGGGGAGAAAATATGCCACTCCAAATTCAGACTAATGGTAGAAAGTTATGAAACTATTATAAACAATTGTTGTAAGCAGAATTAATTGCTGTAACAAAAGTTTTCCAACTATTTTTTATTTTTTATTTTTGTTTGATGCTTAATCTACATTTTAACAAGATATCAGATTTTTTAATAAATTTCAAATTGAAATATATTAAATCACAACTGCAATCACGAAACACTTATTTACATGGCAATGTTGAGCAGCTGCCTCACGATTTTAGAAGCACCGAGATTCAGTTTCAAAAATGATAATTAAGGTTCACATTATCGTTGTTAACTTTTTAGTATTATACTCTCACTTTCTCAGAATATTTTCAATTCAGGTGATGATCAGGTACATAAATAAAAGTGTATAAAGATATGTTATTGTTTGCATGTAAAATAGCATAGTAGTGCCCAAATTTCAACAATACAAATTAAAATTAATATAATTTATGATAATGCAATTTGAATATTACTGCATGTGCTTTTTTTTTTTTTTTAATGATAATTGAATACGACCATCAAGTAATATTTTTGAAAATTGCCTGATTCAAACGATAAGGTACATTAACTATTTTATAAAAAGAGAAACATAGGATAATGCAGTCTAGGATACATTATACCTTAAAAAGATGAGATGGTCATGGTTAGAATGTCTTTGATGATACATTTTCTCAATCAGAGCTGTCCTATGGCAATATTACTGCATATGCAAAAATCGAAAATTGAATTGGGCCATCAAGTAATATTTTTGAAAAATGTTTGATTATATAGGTACATCAACTATTTTATAAAAAGAGACATAGGGTAATGTAATCTAGGATTTTTTTTTATGTCTTAGTCACAGGAGGAGTGCAGTGACCATGACCCGTTTTCAGGGTCTCTGTGATTGGTGGTAGGAAGTTATCCTCAAACCAGAGATCTAGCCCAAATGCTTACAACAGACTAGACTCCGTTAAAAATACCCAAGGGCCAAGTGGTGGGTGTTAAACTGGGCAATGGACTAGGTCTACATTTTGTCTTAAAAAAGAGAAGATGGTCATAGTTGAAATACCTTTGATCATACGTTTTCTTAATCAGGACTGAGCCAGGGCTAAATGTATTATCTCTGTGTTGAAATTTGAATATGACTTGCAATGTGAAAAATTGAAGAGGACGACTGTCAAATAATATTTTTGAAAATTTCTGATTTGGACTGTCATTGCCAGGATACTCCATATTGATATATGGGCATGTCCCCTCTGCGTGTGTGTATTGTACCGGAGTGAGTTCATTGCTTTAATAGCAGTATCAACGCGCACGCATAGCTGGATGATATACTCTCTCCATACATACAAGCTTACATGTCAATAGCAAAAGAGATATTTCCTCTTACATATTTCAACATTAGATATATGTTGACAGATGTCACAGGAAATAATGCCTTATATTTCAATGGCCACACATGTAAATTATCTCTTATAAATATTACTTTCTAAGCATTTGAAATTAATAAAGTGGAAAAATGCCGATATTCTCTATTGTCCTAACTCAGAGAAGTAACAGACAACACATTTTTCATAAATTTCTGTTCAGATTTAATTTTCTGTCTGTAAAGAACTGTATGGTTTCAGTATACCGCACTCCCTTTGAGTCTATGATTTTATGGAAGAGGTAAGATAATCTTCATATTTTCCACATTTACTATTTAGACTTTACAATTTAAATAAAATTATCTTTTCAAGTAAAATCTGCTTCCAACAGCTAACATGTGTAGAATCAAAAACAGTGTTTTCCAATAAGATCAGAAAATTCACTGAATAATCTTTGTTTCCTTAATTCTGTTTTTCAAAATGACTAATCATTCTTAATAGTTTGCTTTTCTTTAAAATATTTTTCTTTTACTTTGTTCGAGTTAAACAATTATTGTATTTAATTTGAATTAAAATATTTTTCTTCAATATTTGTGTTTAAACAGGTTTCTTTCATTTTTACCCTTTATAATATTTGGTAATTGTTAATAATTCAAAAATATTATAACTTATTTATATCACTTCATATATTTTCTTACCACTTTTGGTTGCTCATGTAAAAGATGGATTTTTAACTATTTCTACCTATTAAATCAATAACTTAAAAATATAAAAATATTTTATTAAAATACCAGTATCAATATCAGTATGAAATACTGGTTTAGAAAATTTCAGTATTTTATCTGTGTGAGTGTGTGCGAGAGTGTGAGTGAGAGTGCGTGCATGTGTATGTGTTTGTCTTTAAGAAAATTTAACCATGCAACGAACATTGCTGTAACTGAAAATGAAGCTGAGTGGGGCAGAAGGCAAAAAAAATCAAGTTGTTTTATGATGTCATTTATTGAACAACCTTTCATCAGTATTAACTGCATCAGAAATGTTTTCAAAATAGTTTCATTTGTGTTTTCATTTCCTGAAATTTCAGCATACTGTGAACAGGTTTTTAGCGTAATGAATTGTAAATGGGAAAATGAAATAGATGTTTGTTGAACTAATAAGGTGTGAGCGTTCAATATATTTTAACTAACGAGATAATTGTTTAGATTTTTCAGAAAAATGTTTTAAATGATACCCTTTTGCTGAAGAATGTAAAGAGCCAGAAAATATATAACTTTAAAAATTCAAAATGCTTAAATGTTGTAAATTTATTGTATTATTGAAATATTCAATAAAGAAGTGTAAGAATATGGATGTAGACATTTATTTTAGCATTTATAACAGTAACATCAACCTACACTAGGATCCTGGGGATAGCATATATAATTTAAATCATGTCAAGTATTTGAAAAGCCTAAAAGTAATTTTATCATATCGGTTAATTAAAAATCCTTATCATTCATCATTGTGCCTGTAAAGCATTTTCAAGAAATATGTTTCTAATTTTTGTAAATTATAATTTTGCATCTTTTATTTACAGAAATGAAGTGGAGCAAAAAAGAGGAAAAGAGCTGCAGAGGAAAAATGAAAACTTAGCAAACTTTTAAAAGTTAGCAGCTTGGTTCAACAACTACTACTCTTGATCTGAATACAGCATCAACACCTTTTACTCCTGCAAAGCACCTCTTCAGCTGATCCCCCAGTTCCAGATATACAAGCTTTTTCTTCTATGAACTACTTGAAGAAACACAAATCTATAATAGCAACTGAGAATGTTAACATGATTTACGATCATGCTCTGACAGATACAGGGACTATGGAACACAAAAAATACTGCTACAGTAGGTCACTGGATTCTCAATAGGCTAACAAATGTCAAAATCACTTTTTGAACTCTTGCCATGGGTATGGTCAAGTAAAAAAAAAGCACTGAAAAGATATTTAACTAACACAATATTCAAATGTAAACTGGTAAACTGCGGAATAGTGAGTTTATAAAATGGGAATGTCTGCTATATTCACCATCCAAAAGCTGTTTGTATTGCTTTCCATGTTGTCTATTGTCCAAGAAAGAATTACCTTTGGCTACATTAGAATTCAATGATTGGAAACACAGCAATGTCATAGAGCATGAAAATGGTGAGGAACATCGCAGGTGCCTGTTTAAATATTCGATTCAGCAAAAAGAAAGTGATTGTGTGAATTCTGAGTTACTAAATCAGCATCGTTCCCAAAAAGAGCATTGGCATAAAGTGTTAAAGTATGTGATTTCTGTTATCCGCTTTCTTGTCTCCAGAGGTATGGCATTTTGTAGAGAGAATCAAACTATTGGCTCCTCAAAAATAGAAACTTTCTTGGCTTTCTAGAACTATTGAATTTGACCCTATTTTGGAAGAACATTTAAAAGTGTACGGAAATGCTGAAAATGGAAATCCATCATATCTTTCAGCAAATATTTGTGAAAAATTTGTTGAAATAATAACAGGTATTTTATGCAATTCTGAAAGAAATCATTGAGTCAAAATATTATTCAATAAGTGTTAATTCAACTCCAGGCATCTTGCATATTGTTCAACTGACATTTACTGTCAGGTACATTCGTGAAAGTGAGCCGGTGGAATGTTCCCTTAAATTCATCCCCATCTTTTCTCACAGTGCGAAGAATTTAGCAGACACCGTCAGAGTTTCTGCAAGAGAACATTCCATTATCAAACTGCCATGGTCAGTCTTATGACGATTCCAATATATCAGGACGCTACACTGGATTGCAAGTATGGATCTGTGAACTAAATGAATTTTCTATATACATTCCTTGTGCTGGACAGTCTGAAGTTGGTGAGAGTAAAAGCAGTAGAATGTGATCACAGGTCATCTCCTTCTTTGACTTTGTTCAGTGTTTGTATTCCTTTTTCTCAGTTTCCACACATCATCGGAATGTTCTGACATCATCCTTGGGAAAGAACCATATCGTGGTAAAGTGTCTCTCTGACACCAGATAGTCAGCACATTTCAATGTGTCACTGCTATTCATGGAGGCTTTGAGAAAATTCAAGCTATATTGGATGCCCTTGCAGTTGAAATTGATGAGGAGTGGAATAGAAGACACGACGCAGAAGATTGAGCAAGAAAATGGAGAAGCTAGAAACTCCCTTTTTGACAATTATTTGGAATGGCATTCTGGAAAGAGTGAACAAAATAAGTAAAATTCTGCACTCAAAGATGTGGACATACTTGTTGCCAGTGATCTCTTCAAGTCTCTAAAAGTCTATCTTCAAGAAATCAGATCCAAACTCAGTGAGTATGAAACGAAGACTAAAAACAGGTATCCATATTCAAAATGTAATAATGGAGACAAACCTGCAAGAAAAAGCAATATCAGGTAGCTAGAAGAGAAGCTAGATGTCAGGTTTACATAGCACAAAGAATCTAAAAGCAAGAAGTTTGCCAATGTTCTGCGATGGAAGGATCAGAGGCATGACGTGTTCTGAATGCAAAGCAGTGCATCAGTGTGGATCAAGAGGTTAGGGAAAAGTGTGTTCAAAATGATAGCAGCACACTTGCCCTCACCAACACAGAAAAGAAAGAAGCTTGGAAATGTTATTACGAGAGGTTGCTGAATGTGGAGAATGCATGGGAGGAAAAGGGACTAGCCCCAGTAGACCCAACTGAGGAACCAGCTATTGAAGTCAACAGCTATATAGTCGAAATGGCCATTAAGAATATGAAGGCAGGGAAAGATGCAGGCCCATCAGAGATAGTTGCCAAGATACTGAAAGTATCTGGTGAAGTAAGGCTCAAGCTAGTCATTTGCATAGTCAACTAGGTGCTACACACAGGTGTCATACCCAATGACTGGCATAGCAGCAGCATCACCAACTGCTACAAGGGCAAAAGAGATTCTTTAGAAAGAAGCAACTACAGAGATATCAAACTGATGGACCAACTTATGAAAGTAACAGAAATAGTCTTAGCATAACTTATCAAGAAGAGAATTAGCATTGATGAGATGCAGTTTGGATTTATGCCAGGTCATGGTTACCACTGATGCCCTCTTTCTAGTGAGACAACTGCAAGAGAAGTTCTTAATTAAGAATAAGGCACTACCTAGCATCTGTTGATCTGGAGAAGGTCTTTGACAGGGTACCATGCACTGTAATCTGGTGGTTCTTAAGAAAGCTAGGTGTAGATGAATGGTTTGTGAGAGCGATGCAAGCCATATACAGAGATGCTGTCAACAAAGTGAGAGTTGGCAATGAGTTCCGTAAGGAATTTAGTGCACAAGTAGGTGTCTGTCAAGACTCAGTTCTCAACCCACTCCTGTTAATTTAGTTCTCCAGGCCATAACAGAGGAGTTTAAGACCAGTTGTTTCTGGGAACTTCTGTATGCTGATGACCTAGTACTTATTATAGTTGAATCTGTGAAAGATTTAGAGAAAAGATTCCAGATGTGGAAAGGAAGCCTAGAAACGAGAGGCATCAGAGTAAACTTAGCAAAGAATAAAGTTTTAGTAAGTAGGAAAGAAGGCAGGACCCTGCTACCATCAAGGAAATGGCCATGCATAATATGCAGAAAAGGAGTAGGTATGAACTTCATACAGTGTATCAAACGTGAAATTTGGGAGCACAAGAGTTAAAGTGGGATCAAAGGCAAACTGACAGAGAAAAATGACTTCACATGTGGCAGATGTACAGGAGTAGTTAGCAGACAGAACACCAACAAAATAAATTCTTTCTGACATTCAGACGGCTCCACAGAAGTAGTTGATAGTGTCCGTTACCTAGGTGACCTAATCAGCAGTAGAGGAGGGTGCTTTGGAAGCATAACAGCCAGAATAAGAATAGGGTGGAACAAGTTCAGGGAGCTATTATTACCTCTGCTGACAATGAAAAGATTCTCTCTCCATGCAAAAGGTAGATTGTATGATGTGTGTGCATGAAGTGTGATGTTGCATGGTAGTGAGACATGGGCATTGAATGTAAAGGATGTGCGAAGGCTGGAAAAAAATGAAGTGATCATGCCCTGTTGGATGTGTAATATTAATGTGCACGAAAAATGAAGCACAGATGAGTTGAGAGAAAAACTTAGTACAAGAGGAATCACATGAGTGTGCAAGAGAGAAGACTGCACTGGTATGGACATGTGATGCATATGGATGATGACAGATAGTTAAAGAAGTGCCAAGTGATCCAAGTGGAAAGAAGGTGTGGAAGAGATACACCAAGGAAGACATGGGTAGAAGTGAAGGCTGATCTCAAGATGCTGAATTTCACAAAGGAGATGACAAAGAATTGCAACAAATGGCGAGACACTGTGTTGTAGAGGACCTGTCCAACATGCTAGCATAGAAAAGCGGACATACGTGTGTGTGTGTGTGTGTGTGTGTGTGTATGCTTGCTTGCTTGCAATACATTAGCCCCTATGAATGCTCAGATCTCCTCTGTTATTCTCTATGCCTGTCTACCTAAATAAGCATTTGCTAGTACTGTGTGGAAATTAGCCCTCACAGAAGTATCTTGGCCTCCATATCCTCTATCACTGCTAGCTAGCTTTCTTGAGTTTGTGCTGCAGATATTAGTTTTATAACATTTCATATCAAAAGCATCAATCCTTTTTTTCTTTTTTATAGCAAGGCCATAGCTTTCATGCATCACAGTGAATCCATTCTGATGCTACACAACATGACTATCAATATATCCTGGCACGATGACCACATCTCTTATGTACCTTTGAGGTAGTTTGCACAAAGGCCTTGTAGAACTGGTTCTTTTACTCATGTTTCTTTAGTTTGTGGGGTGTATACAGAGCTTACAGTTGCTGCCATGTTGCTTATCATTAGTCTATGTTTAATTATTCTATCACTCCTCCTGATAACACTATCTACCCACTGAGTATATATCAGCAGTACCAGACTGATTACCTACTTATTAAGTTATACCTGTGCACCTTCTGTGATGAATTTGACTAATGTACTTTTCCAACTCACTTCCTGTACACAACATACAAGAAGTCGGGTATCTACCAAAATCTCTACTACCTCTCTGGCTCTACTTCATTGAAACAAAAAAGGTTGTCCTGTTAATTTATCAACTCAAGCATAACTTTCATCATTGTAATTATTATTTTAAATAAAATATCTGTATTCAATAACTTCATGTTAATCTGAAAACATCCCAAAAATGTTTATTTATATTATATTGCAATTCACTTTATTAACTAGAAATAAGAATAACTAGAGACCAAAATAGTTTGACATAACAGTTGGTATCTAAAATATACGAGTAAAAATACTGGGTGAAGCAAATATCTAAGATACAGTAATAAGATTATCATTTTTCGGACTATCAACATCATCTTTAGAGATGAAACATTTTTTTTTTTTAAATTTACAAACATTTTCAATCTGTGATCTCTGGCCATCATAAGGTGTCTTATACCTGAATGTGTATATAGTACCAGTCTGGATTCTATCTAGGAATCTCTCAACCACTGATGCATTTACATGCGTCCGCAGCCTAGCAGACAAGAGTATTATTACTCTTAGTTTAGAAATAAAGGTTCCTAGTTTGAATCCAGTCTGGTACTATGTACATATACAGGAATAAGATACCTGATGACGATAACAGATCAAACTGATAAAAATGATGTAATTTTTTTTTTAATCATCTTTAAAGATGATTACTAATCTGAAAAATCAATCATATTGGATAAAGTAGTAGAAACAAACATAACTATTAGAAAGCAATTTTGTGAAAATGTTGAACCCCTTAGCATAAGGAAATCAACATGTTAATGATTTTGCAGATAATAATTTCTAGCATTTTATACTTTTAAATATTTTCTACAAAATCCGATTTTGCAGAAAATATAAGTTAATTAAAATGGTGGTAGCAATTCAGAAGATGATGGCAAGGGGATTTACAAAGCTGACAAACAGAGTAATAATGCAGATGTTGAAAGCAAAACTGTCGAGAAGTAAAAGATGTCATAGACAACATAGAGGAAAATGCTACAAATCATTGATAATCCACACTATTGTATTACAAATAACAAAGATGGAGGAAATAGTTGAAACTCTAGAGCACCAAACTATATGTTATAATATGTACTACCATACCTTACTGTTCTAAGTTTAAACCAACCAGTGTCAACTTTCTCTTTCATTCCTCTGTAGTCAATAGAATAAGTACCAGTAATATACTGAAACAAAACTGGCCTTATACCTGATCAGAAGAAATCAGTATTGCAGGCTTAATACTTCATAGTCTAACAAATTCTTTTAAAACAAGCATAAATATTTTTTACTTTTTTTTTTCATCTTCAAAAATAAAAAAGATTCATATCGCCTAAAGAACAAGAAGTTCATCAGTAAGCAAAATTTAATCTAATCTTCCCCACAATACAAACAGCATTCAAAACGAAAAAAATAACTAGTTATTTAATAAACTAATTTTCAAGAAGTGTATATAAATACAAATTTTAAGCCATTTACAGTCTAATATAGCCAATAAATTTGTAAACAAGAAAAAATATCACTTGATTTATTTCATAGATTGATGAATTTAAAGAATATTTAGAAAATTGTAAAATAATACCTTACTGTCTTGATTCATATTATCACTTAATTTTCAAGAACATTTATTAAACTACTTTCTATATTTTTGAAAGGTGGCAAATTGGCAGCGTCGTTAAAGTGTCAGAATACTTTGTGGTATTCGTTCTGGCTCCCTGCGCTCTCATTTCAAATTCTACCAAGGTCAACTTTGCCTTTCATCCCTTCAGGGTCGATAAATAAAGTACCAGTCCAGTACTAGGGTTAATTCTTTTCTTTCTCTCGCTCTCTTTATTTCTCTCTGGAAGAAATCAGCTATAGTCAGGCCTGGAGAGGGAATGGACACCACCAGATTTAAATAAATGCCCAAGAAATGCCATGTTACGACGGTGCCCCTACAGCCCCATTAGGAGTTATGGGTTCAGAATCGGAATATTTTTGCAGGTTATTTTATAAATATTGCAATTTTGGGTATACCTTGTTTAACAATATACATCGTTCTCCATTTATAAAGTAGTAAGTACTGTGGTGCAATTGTATATTCTCAGGGAACCGAGGTTAATTTCAATTCCCAGTTAAAACTGCTTAACTTACACCACTTATGCTGTAAGGAAAAGCCAATAATTTTCACCCATACTGCAAAATTAAGCAATGGAGATTTCTTCACAATTGAGAACTCTAAAGAAACAAGTCTTTCATTGCCACAAGGTTAGTTTAAATTTTGGAAATTTCTTATTCAAATATATACTTATTTTTCTTTCAAGAAAGACATATTCAAATGTTTTCCTTGAAAACAATGCTCACAGGAGAAACCATTTAATACTTGCAATTTTTGATTATTTCAATAGTAGCAATTATGCATTCAAAATAAAGTTACACAAAATTTACAGTATTTTTTTTTATAATGCCCTTAGTTTTATATGTAATACAAAAAAGTGTTCATACTATATATATATATATATATATATATATATATCATCATCATTTTTACGTCCATTTTTCCATGCTAGCATGGGTTGGACAGATTTCTTGAGGCAGAATTTTACGGTCGGATGCCCGTCCTGTCACCAACCATACTGATTCAGTATGGGAATCACAACACTGAATCACTGAACAGCCGGGCATCTGGTTATTAG
>JAOPJM010001738.1:9014288-9031359 GCA_027124095.1 Muusoctopus leioderma
GACCCCGGAAGGATGAAAGGCAAAGTTGACCTCGGCGGGATTTGAACTCAGAGCGCAGTGAGACAGAAATAATACAGTAAGGTATTCCGTCCGACACGCTAACGACTCTGCCAATTACTAAATAATGATAACAGTATTAGTATCATTATCACTTCTAGTCCTTCCAGGTTCTATAAAAAAAAAGCTACTGGGGGTCCATTAAATCAATGTATCCTCCCACCTAATTTATGGCTTTGTGCTTATGTTAGAAACCAGCATTAATCTTTGGTCATACAAATATTATATATTCTGAAATCCCACCGGGGCCGACTTTGCCTCTCATGTCCACTATCAACCCACAGGTTTTTGATGTAATTTGTATCGGTCTCGACGATGATCAATCACTTGTTTGACCAACTGAATTCCTACTGGTGAAATTAACGTGTAAGTGGCTGAGTATTCCACAGATACGTGTATCCTTAATGTAATTCTCAGTCTGAATCAGCGTGATGCAATGTGGCATGGCTGGGCCTTTGAATTACAGGTACGACCGAGAGAGAGAGAGCGAGAGGGGGAGAGGGAGAGAGAGAGACGGGGGAGAGAGATAGAGAGAAAGAGAGTGTGAGAGAGAGAATCAACTCTAGTACTGGACTGGTATTTTATTTATCGACCCCAAAATGATGAGAGGCAAAGTTGACTTGGGCAGGATTTGAACTCAGTATGTAGAGAGCCGGAACGAATACAGTAAGGCATTCTATCCGATGCTGTAACGATTCTGCCAATTCACCGCCTTTATAAAGGCACCCACTTCTTTACAACAATTGACCTGATATCCTCAATAAATCAATATAAACAGTATCAATACACTATATAAAAGGAAAACGGAAAACAAAACATAAACAAAAAACAAACAAACAAAACAAACACAAACGTATTGCCTTCATTGTAGTATTATTAAAACAAACCATTGACAAATATATCATAACTTCATTTTGTATTCGAACTTTAAAGTCAATGAAATATACGCAACCAGCCATGCTATATATATATATATATATATATATATATATATCCTTTTTGTCATACTTCACTTAATACGTTCTAAATCATTTAACACCACATTTGTCTAACAACAACATCAACAACAAAAACAACAACAGCAACAACTATAACATTAAATAACATAACTATGCACAAATATAACCCTTTGTCTACTTTGTGTTTATAATTAAAACAAAGCAAAAACTTCATTTTACAAAAAAGAGGTTTAAAAACAAAACAGCGAATAAATAGTTATATTATAAACAAATGTTTCCCGGAAATATAAATCACAGGACGTCAAAGAGACTGAGAATGTGGGTCCGCACTACCAAAGGTCGATTAAGTAGAAGAATGAAGTATCAAGTTGTTGTTGTTGTTGTTGTTGTTGCTGCTGTTGTTGTTGTTGTTGTTGTTGTTTTCCCCAGGTCAGACCTGATCGAGTAGAACTATGGTCAGAGACACACCAGCCCTAACCAGCTCGCCTTATATTCAGACACAGTGCATCTAGGACTACATTATCCAATGTGTGTTTTGAGGAAGATTTGGTTACTATTTCTAGCAGGTCGAGCACGTTCAGGTAGAGGCTTCCTCTTTGGTTCCAAGGGCCTCATACGACTCCCGAAGTCCTTCATATTTTGGGTCCTTCCTTTCATCTGTCCTCTCGATATTTCCGTACCAAGGTACCGTGAACTCAACAGTCAGGACAAGTTTACCAAATTAGACCATGTCATATGGACGGGGGTGATGCTTTATTATTGTAATATGGCTAGGGAACAAAATATACTCAAGTCTTGGTTATGCTGTCGACTATATTTTTAAAACAATGACTTTCATGCTGTCAAAATACATACCAATGATGCATAGCGTGCACACTGATGACAATCAGCAGTTTAATATTGTTAGGGGAAAGAAGTATATCGTACTTATATCCTCTAAGAAGGAATCGTAACCTGGCTGGCTCCATTATCCAGCAGGGTCCACTATAGCTTCCTTTGCTCAGCTGTCTCCCATGCTGCTCATGCGCATTGGCTTCCTAACCCAAATGCTTTAGTCATGCGTTCTTCCTCTTCAATGTTGCAAATTTCTCTGGTCTCAATATCTCGCCTGTCCTTGTTAGTCTGGCGGGATAGCCAATTGTTTCGTATCCGTCCCAGTCCAACATGTGTGTTCTGCACTGCTCATACAACGCCTTTCATTTTCACGTTGGAATTTGTCACTTCAGTAGCTATTTATATATATATATATATATATATATAAATATATGCTCATAAAAGCTCACCAGTAACTGATTTTTATCAGATGCAGTGGAATTGTGTCAGTGATAACGTTGCAGATGTGCAATGGAAATCTTTGATGCTTCATAATAGACTGTACTCTTAAGAAATAAATGAAAAGTGAATATAACAGTTTTTGTGTTCCTAACTGGCTAAAATGATTCTTCCTCAATGTAATTGTTTCAGTTTCATCACAAGGTCTCAAATGAAGTCAATTGTCAAATAAGTACAACTTCGAAATTCACATATACACTAGTTAATTGAAACTGAAACTTTACGAATACGACTCTAAGAATCACTTTTCGGATCTTCAGGTAACAGGGAATTAAATAGTGAACATGCGGAACTAGTAATTTGATTGGTTGGTAAAATTCTGAAGATTTAAAATATACCTGTTTCAAATGGAAAGTAAAAAATAGAAAAAAATAGATGAAAAGAATTAAAAAAAACCTATTATCAATGAGCCCATCTTTGTAGCCTATGTATTTCGGAAAAAAGTGCTATATTATTCCATTATGGAATAGAGTTAATTTTATTTTGCAAACATGAACCATCATTTTTACATCGAATGTGTTAAAATCTATAGTTATTTTCTCTATTCCATGATATCATCGTGTATATATATGTCGGAAATAATTTTCTAAGTTTATATTTCACCCTTTATATATATATAATGCATGGGTCAACGAGAGAGCCTCTACGTATTCGCTGGAACAGCTAGAAATAGAAGTTAATTTCCTCCCCAAATCACATCCTACCGTCTTAAAAACAGAAAGATATAATGAATAACATAGTTCTACTTACACTATGTCTAAAAATGGCGGAACACCCTTTTTTATCACTTTATCGGGAGGGAAGGCAGTGTCCAACACCCTTTATTCAGGGCCTCCGAGACCAGTGGGAGGCCTGGCCTGAATGCTGGCAACAGAGTGGACCCCTCTAAAGGCACCCAAGGGCCAAGTGTTGGTGTTAAACAGAGCAATGGATTAAGTCTACCACCCAAATAGGCCACGGTAGGATTTGAACTCAGAACGCAAAGACCCGGAATAAATACCGCAAAGACCCGGAATAAATCCGATGTCTAATGATTTCCCCAGTCCTCTACCACAAGACTGCTACTCTATGTTTATACTCCGAAAAGATGAAAGGCAAAGTTCACCTCGGTGGAATTGGAACTCAGAGCGCAGTGAGCCGGAATGAATACCGCAAGCATTCTATCCGACGCTCTAACGACTCTGCCAATTCGCCACCTTTGATTATGAGTCTGATCAATGAGGGCTGATCTGAGACTAAATAACAACAACTGATACTACGATATATTAAATTTCGGTGAAATACACAAAATACCTCAACAACACGGCATTCAATTTGTGACATGCCTCAGTACTTCATCGCTATCTCTTACATAACTGTGTTTACGACAACAGCAACAGTAGAAAAGCAGAAAACGAAACAATAGTTACTAACTCCAATAATATCATTCAGCATATTTTGGAGCCAATTGAATAGCCTGAATTTTCCCACAAGAATAATAAAGATCTGTTAAATCACCTTTACTACAGACAGGCATGATAATTGTCAGCCTGAGTCTTTTTTATCATTAAAATTTGCATTACTGAACAGCCAAAGGTCATTTTATATTGTACAACAGACACATTTCAAGTAATAGCAGAATTCTTCAATGTAAAGGCTATAAATGCAACAGCTGCAAAAGCAGTCGAAACAACAAGAAGAACAACAAAAGCAATTATGATTTCTGTCATTTAAATGGAAAGAAAAGAAAGCATGAAACGGATGTTCATTCAAAAATAGTTACTGATTAACGAATGTGGTATCAGCCTCTTTTATATATTGTTGTTGAATACCGCGAAGGATAAGAATGGTGAATAACTGTAACAAGAATAACGGATTTGTATAAACCTTTTCATAATACAAACACAAACATCGACGTATTTCGGCATATAGACGATTTCATAATTACATGTTAATTGAAATGAAACTGCTGAATTTTGTTTATAAATTTCTAAGATGATGAATTATCCTTTTTATACACTGATTCATTCGAACTAGTGTCCTCATTTTCGTTGCTATAATCATAACGTTTCGATCTTTGTGTCCTCCGGCCTTCTTTAGGTGCTTGTCGTATTCAGTAACGTTCTCGGAATTTCGAACCGAACCATTTATTCAATCCATGGGGTTGATTGTTCTCTCATTCCATTGTTCATGCTCGAGTTATTCTAGTATTAGTTATTGGATAGTTGTGATTCCGCTTGCTCGTTCCTATTAAACTAGACTATATATAGATACACTGAGACAGGGATTGAACTCACGTCCACCTTATACTGACTATACTATTATCCCGTAGGATAATTGTGTGATGGAAATGAGGAGCCTTTAATCTACCTTTTTATGGTTTTATGCTTAATGTTCTTTCTTAATTAAAGGTTTCCATATGGTATTCATATTTATGTTAGGCTTACTGAAGAGGTTATCAGAGCCAAACATATGTGCTGACTATTTTAATGGTTTTATCTTCCAGTGTTGTTCCCTATCTTTTATCTTGACTTTGTTCCACAAGGGTTGGTAACTTCCCTTCACCCTCCACAAAAGATCAGCCATGTCTGTTTCTCTGTCTCCCCACGGATTATTTCATGTATATGCTTGCCATCACTGGAGGTAAGTGTGAACCTATAGAAACAAACTGAAATCAAATCCTTCATTTGGGGAATCCACCAATATTCCAATAGATAATCTAATAGAGTGTTGACATTCTGTGTACAAACAGCATTTCCAATTGGCGTCTAACCTATATTGTTAGCAAGAAGGCTTAGCTATGGGTTTGCTATTATCCCCAGTGATGGCAAACATATACATGGAATAATTTGAGGAAATAGCTTTCAGAACGACACCATTTAAGCCAATCATGTGGTTGAGATATATAGATGACACCTTCATACTCTGACCTCACAAGGAAGAAGCGCAAGTACTGCTGGACTATGTGAACACAATAAGTCCTTGAATAAAGTTCATAATAGAATGAAAAGGACAATAAACTTGTCTTCCTGGATGTGCTAATAACTCACACAGAGTGTGTATTCACGACATCTGTATGTTGCAAGCCCACATTCACCGGACAATACCTGAACTTTGCTTCCCATCATTCATACAGCGTGAAGAAAGAGCTCGCCCACGGCCTACAACATCGAGCAAAACTCATAAGTGGCCTCCCTGACATATACCAACAAGAGATAACCAAGATTAGAAAAACCATTCAGAGTAACAACTACCCTGCAAAGTATAGCATCAGCTTCCAAGAGCACAGATATAAGGGTCGAGAATGTTAGTCAAAAAACTGCCACGATCTTACGTTAGAGGCTTGTCGGAAGACCTTCGCTCCATACAACATCAGGACAGTATTCAAAAGCAGGTCTACCCTTCGGGGATATCTCTCCCGAACAAAGCCTCTATCATAAGGGATCATGACCAAGAACTGTGTGTATTCCATCCAATGCAGTTGTGGCATGGAATATAAAGGTGAGAGCAGCTACCCACTAAAAGTAAGGCTAGAGGTACATCGTAAAGCCGTAATAGGCATAGCTGATCATTAGTGGAGGGAAAAGGGAAGTCACCAACCCCTGTGGAACAAAATCAAGATAACACATAGGGAACAACACTGGAAAATAAGACGATTAAAAGAATTATTATTATTATTATTGTTGTTGTTGTTGTTGTTGTTGTTATCCTTCCGTGGTCGATACAATATAGTACCAGTCAAGTATTGGGGTCGATTTAATCAACTTACCCCTCCCCTAAAATTTCTGGCCTTGTGCCAATATTAGAAAGAATTATTATTATTATTATTTGTGCTCTGAGTTCAAATGCCGCCGAGGTCAACTTTGCCTTTCATCCTTTCAGGGTCGATAAAATATAGTACCAGTCAAGTGTTGGGGTTGTTGGCCTTGCAATTATTATTATCGTTATTATTTTTAACTAGCAACAACGCTCATTGGCCATGGTACTACCTCTGCATATTATTATTGGTAGTCACCCTGATGGCAAATAAAAGTAATCATTATTAGTTAGAAACAATTATTATTATCATTATTGGTTTAGAATGAATAATGAAATGATAGATCTGCACTTGATGCTACCTCACTGATCTCATTTCAAACCCTACTGAATTTCATTTTCTTCTTTGCTTGATGATTTGATATCGGTAGTGTACTGGAATTAATCACCTTTTCTTCTAAAACTGTCATTTTACCTTGTCAAATCTTTATTGCAAATGTAATATAGGACATTTCAGATTAGTATTTTGTTTCACTCTCTGAAGTATGTTTATTTATAAGAACCCTACCGATTTAGCTATTGTCACTTGACCTGTACATAATTTACCATGTTTAAAAGTAATTTATTTTTGTTGTTGTTAATAATGTTAACATCTTTCAATATTAGCATTCATTACTAGTTAGTTGCTTGGAGGGTGGAATTTTCCTATTTTCCTCAAATAGCTCACCTTTTCAGAAGATGCTCTTCACTATAAATATTTGTCAAAAGATTTGGTGGTATCATACTAATTTAAGATAGTATAAGACATTTCTCAATATAATTGAAATCAAAATACACAGTGCACATATGCTAGGATTCAAAACAATCCCAAAATTCAATTCATGCTAGTATAAAGATGCTAAGGTCATCTAATATAATATTCATCAAGTCCCACTGAGTTCCCACATTCCTATTCTCTTTCATATGTACTCTTTATGTTTGCACATTTCACTTTGTCTAAAATGTGAATATGTAACCTCTTCATTATTTTGTAGAAAAGCTCTAAGGTTAGTATTATATTTTCACAACAATGAGTGAAATGTTAAAATAAACTTTTTTTTTTTTTTTTTTTTTTTTTTTTTTTAATACACTCACAAACACACACACTCATGTAAACATACATGCATTTGTCTCGGTTTGCAATTCTTCTTTATTGCCAAAATGAAAACTGACTCAATTAGTGTTCTAGTTAATATTTTAAAATATTTTCTACATTGTATTGTTTCAAGATATGGAAAATAAATAAAATAAATAAAAGAATTTAATTTTTATTTACTGAATTGATTCATATTTTTTCCCTCAGATTTTGAGTGCATTTTACTAATAAGAATATAGAATAATATAAATTAATTTAGTTTTGTAATTGTTTCTTTTATTGTTCTGAATATAAATATTTTTCAGAGTGTCACAATAATTTTCAAATTGTGATTTTAAAAAATTTTTTATTCTAACTAATCTAGAATTTTATTCTAACTAATCTAGAATTTTTCATAACCTAGGGAATTGTCTGTCTGATAAAGATTTCTTTCTTTCAACATGGAAAATGTTTTACCTGTTTTTAGTATTTATAGCCAATGGTTGCTATAGAAAAAAATTAAATGAAATCTAAAAGAGAAATTTCCTTTTAAAATTAAAGCATCTTATAATATTTTCACTAACAAAATAAGGTCCTCAGAATGTTTATGTTAAAATATTGGTTATGGCTTGGGAATTTGAGTTAAATGGAACAGTGTATCAAAAGGTTCCATTAATGAAAATAACCATTTAAGTAACTAGGTAAATAACCATTTTATGGTACTCATTACTGTTATTTTGTTGATTCATTCACCATTATGATACTTGATAACTATAGCTCAGCCAGAAATGCCATTAACTGTCAAATTGTTTCAGTTGTTTTAATTTTTTTTAAATTTTATATGAATTTCACCTCCAAGATGGAGAAATTTTGTAATTTCTTAGAGGCTGTACATTATCTGTCGGCTTCATGTTATTTCAGTTATTGACTTTGAAAAAAATCAGTTTTAAGAGTATTTTGACCAAAGCTGGTGAAATTACAGCTACTGAGGTTAAGTCTGTTTATACTATTCTGAAACCAATCAACTTATCTTCAAATATCAGATTGGTACAAAAATAATTGTGGTTTTTAACCATCAATTAAAGCAATATATCTCAGCTCAATAAATTTTATTAATCAAAATAATAATCATTAGAATCTAAATATTTTCACCAACAAGAAACAACTCTATTTCTGTACCATAAAATTCTGGAGTCTTGGAACTTATGAATTCTTCAAAGGTGTTTTGACCTGCTGCTTGGTTGTTGAAGACCTTTTACAGGAAGTTGTCGAGATACTTAGAAACAAGGTAGTTGGTCAGAGAGAGGTCTGAGGAATAAGCTGGGTGAGATAGTTTCGTAGCCCCAATTCATTCAATTTCTGCAGAATCATTTGCAAGACGTGTAGTCAGGTGTTGTCATGGAGAAGAATTGGTCCGTTTTAATTGACCAATGCTGGATGTAAACATTGCAGTTCTCGGTGCATTTTATCGATTTCTAAGCAATACTTCTCTGCTGTGATGGTTTCACCAGGTTCAAGAAATAGAAGTGGATGATTCCACTTGCTAATCACCAAACAGTAACTATAACCTTCTTTTGATGAAGCTTTGATGGGAAAGTGTTTTGGTGCTTCACTTCGGTCCAGCCACTGCATGGAATGTCATTGGTTGTCATATAGAATCCATTAATTGTCACATGTCACAGTGTGATCAAGACTTCATAATGGCGACTTTTGTTTTATTTTCATTCAACTCATGCTGCACCCATTTGTTGCACATTTTTTACTTTCCAGTATGGTGCAAATGTCAAACAACTGTTGAATGGTTAAAGTTTAGTTCTTCTGCAACCTCTTGAGTTGTTTTGCGTGGGCCCGCTTCAATAATGGTCCGCTCAACTGGTTGTTGTCAAATGCAGGAGGTCGTCTGCAACCTTCCCCATCTTCAAGGCTCTCGTCTCCACTTCAAATTTTTTGAACCAATTTTGAGCTGCACATTTGTTGACAGTCCTTTGGCCAAATGCTTAGTTTATATTGCAATTAGTTTCTGCTACTTTGCTATAAAATCACTCGAATTTGCTTTTTTTCCATCTTTAATTTAACAGCTTAAAATAAACAAGAATAAACTGTGAAAGCAAAACCATTAGCATAAATCAATAGACTGAAGTCTACACTTCAAAATGGTATATTAACATAGTTAAATAAAAGTTTATTCCAAAATAGGCATCAAAGTTTAAAATAGCGAAAACCGCAATTATGTTTGCACCAACCATATATTGCACTGGGTTTTCTTGTAGATTCCAAATAAGATGAATTAACAAAATCTAACTAGTTTATTAGTTTTTATGGTATATAACTTTTAGAAGCTATCAAATTTGTTGATGTTTTTTGTCTTTTTATTTTCAACTTTAAACACTTGCAGGTTATTAAATTAGGGTAGGATGGTCTCTTAGTAGCAGTTTGTTTCAAATGTTAGCCATAGAAAGAGATTGTGGATGTACAACTTTTGAGTAGATCAATAAAGTATTGAGAATATTATTGATACATTATTATTGATGCAAAAAATAATTGTGTGATTGGATTCCAAAGATTTCTTTTTGAAGCGATAACCACAGTGTGATTCCTAGATCTTGTGATTCCACAGTGTGGTTATTATGGCTGATTTTTAGAAATAATCATTAGACGGGATACATAAACAGTTTTTATAAACATTTTATTAATAAAAGGATAAATGAGCATAGAGTGACACTGATTGTTAGGTTTAAAAGTTCAAAATATAACTTCTAATTTGTGCTTTTTTTATATGGATTTCATCTGTCTTTTGTATTATTAGTGGGGATATCTCCAAAGAAATATTTTACTTCGATTTTTCTGTGTAATTTATTGGTGAATCTGGAATCTATGAAATTAATTTACAAGATTTGTTCTTAAATTTATTTATTTCTCCATTAATACTAAAAAAAGGTTGAACTCAGGACCTGGTGCTTTTGTGTATACTCATAGGTGAAAAAAAGAAAAAATGGCAGGGTACAAATAAAAATGAATATGATAAAGACTACATAGTGGATATATTCTTTAGACCAATAAAAAAACATAATTAACCCTTTCATTACCATATTTCTAATGAAATACACTGCTTATGTTTTTCAATTAATTTTGAAAATAATTAAGAATTTGGAGGGATTTAATAAAATAATTAACTTTCTTGCTATTAAGTTAGTGTTTCGAACATAACTTAACAAAAAGTTCTTACATAAAATTATAATGGAAAGTTTAACTTAAATATGAACACTTTAAAACAAATGTGTTTTTTATCATAGAAACAGGGGCGGTATGGTATCAAAAGGGTTAAACCCTAGATTTGTTAGGTTCCATGATGAAATTAGATGGAATATTAAAATTTTGTTTATATAGAGAGTAGAGAAGACACCTTAGCCTTACAGGAGACAATACATCCTCTCGACGGTTGGCACCACAATATAATACACTCAGTACACTCTGTAAAGTGATTGGCGACCAGAGACAACATAGGGTAGAGACGACTCTTTAGTGGTGTTTTCAAACACAACAATCTCTCTAGTGTTGGTGCCATGATATAATGCACCCAGTATGCTCTGTAAAGTGGTTGTGGATAGGAAGGGCATCCAGCCATAGAAACCAAGCTAATTGAAATGTGCAAGTGAGATTTTGTCCTTCAATCCATCTAGGAGAGTGGTGAAATCACCTGTCCAACCCATGTCAGCATGGGAAGCAGATATAAAACAATGATGATAATGATATAAAAAGCTACTCTGTAGGATAAAAAGTAATGGATTTAGAATATTTAGAACGAAAAAAGAATTGTAAAAGTACAGGATATGTAATGCACTCTTATCTTAAGAATTCAGCCAAGAAAGATGATGATGCTGAAGATTTTATTTTGCTATTGACATATGGGCAAAATTTAAGTGTATGAATAAATATGTGTAATTTTTGGCAAGCAAATTAAGAAATTAAATAAACTAAGAACTCATCCCCAAGATGTTAAATAACCTAAGTTTCAAATATTTAACTCTTAACATCCTGTAAACATTTTCTAAGTCCTGTAATGATTGAGCCTAAAATGCCTAAAAGTGGGGGTTTTTTAAGCTTATTTATTGTGAAATTTACAGGTAAGAAACATAGGTGCTCGGGGTGTTTTCACACAAAAATATTTCAATTTCACGATATAAATAGTTCAATGATGTATATCAATTTGATAATGTGGTATCATGTGGAACCGTGTCCTACAGGATGTTAAGTTGCAATGGAATATCTTAAATATTTCTTTCATATATAATTGATTTTGAGGTCTTTATTTTATAAATACATTTTTTCCAAGATTATTCCTAGATTCTAATTTGTTCTTTTAATTTAATGTAGGTGCGTTGCAAGACTTTGAACCAGCTGCTGATACTGGCTATGCTACTTCAGCATTACCAGATAATGATGTTGATTCCCAAGCATCAACCATTGGCACAGCTACTTCTGAAGTATTAAAAGTAAGTTCTTTTGTTAAAAGCATATTATATAGTGCAGAGTTTTATTTTTTCGGAGAAATGGTTTGTCTGTGGCAGTAGGCATAAGTTCTTGGCAAGCTGAATTTACAACCCAATTTTTATTCTTGCTGATGATGAAATTCAAGTTTTTTTGGTTTTTTTTATTTTGTTTTTTTTTACCATTGCTCCCAACCATCATCAACTAATTCTTCACAACACTACCTAGTCCTGAATGCATTAATTATTTTCATCATTTCTTATAAAATTTGCCATGGGTGCAATCGCCAATGACGAGAAAAAATAAAATAAAATATTAACATAAGTCTAACATTTTAGTTAGTAGTTAAAGTGTTCTTGTTCAGTTGATATAAATTATACAAGAGATACAATTACAATGCATTGACATTTGAGCAATTAGTGTATATTCAATTCCAGGGAGGTAGACACTCTGACATTGCAAACAAGATAATTATGCTGACAAAATATTTCTAGTTATTGATTGCCTTTTGATCTGTGTTCAAGAAATACTATTGAATAATAGTGAAACCTCAAGGACTTGCAAAAACTGGAGAGAAATCTGATGTAATTCAATATATACACAACCACAATCTAAAAGAAATTTATGGAAGCTAAAATGATGACTTGGAAAATAGACACTGGCTGTGTGTCCAACTCATACCGGCATAGAAAATGTGTTGACAACAACAACGTTATTTTAAGAAAGAGGACTATGGTGTAGATCAGTCATGGGCAACCTGCAGCCATTTCTGTATGGTATGGATTCATGATGTGCAATATCTCATGCAGTCCGCTGGTTGAAAAGGTTGCCCTTGCCTGGTGTAGATAAATATTAAGAAATGTTCTCAATTAGTGATAGATTGTCAGCCAACGAACTGAGAAAAGATCTGTAATTAAGTGGTCTTGACTTGAGAGTTTTAGCTAACAAAAAAATAGTAAAACAAAGGAAAGAGGATCAATCAAAAGGATCTGTCCATGGAAAATTGTTGTCAACAACATGATGATGGCTTCCATTAACAGAAGGATTATGTTGTTTAGTTTGTGAATTTTATCACTAAATACTATTAAAAAAAAAAGAGCCTTCATTAAATCGTTTCTTATATTTATACTATTATTGATTTCCTATATAAGCACAAGGCCTCAGATTTATCAGGGGAGTGAGATTGTGCCTCCTTCATAATGTCTCAAGTGCATTATTGATGTCATAGTAGTTAATTGGCTTCAACTAGGAATTGAAACCAGGTCACAGACTCAGTTCATTCTAATCTTTGGTACTTATATTATTATTCCAGTAAGTATTGTTCCTGCCAAATCCATATATCCATTCTACCACAATTAGGATTAATCAAAGTACTTGCCATTCTGCTCTTTTTGCATCCACACTCCCCTAACCGTAACCCCACACAAAACATGTGCAGATGTTCATACCTACAATTACATTACAATGGCATTGCTTTTCTGACTATTTACTTTTACATACAGCTTATTTCAAATGATCAAACTGAACATTGGTTGCACAAACTTCACCTACATTTTTCATCCTTCTGTTATGAGTGCAGCTCTTTTCTGTAGATCAAAAACAAAAAGGAATACATTTTGTGGCAACCAAATTTCTTCATTTGATATTAAATTTGTGTTTTCCTTTTTTTTTAGCTTACTAAAGTAGTGTCTTAATCTCTTCTTCAGAATGTCCTCCAGTCATCTTCATCAGCTTCATACATGTCTACTCCGTTTAATAGTCCCAACTTGCCTCATTCTGAAAGAAGAAATGATACGACAGGTAGGGATCTAGCTGAACAGCTTGATGAAGCTATGCATTCCTTCATTAATGAAGACCCTGTACTTATACAAAACATCGAAATCCTTGCCAAGGCAGCAGAATCTGCTGGTAAGTATAGATAATAATCAGTTAAACATTTTATTTTAATATTTTGTTCTCATTTTCATGTTCATCTTTCAATTATCATATAGGTTAGGTTTCGTTCTTTAAATTTGTTAGTTTCATGGGGTGGGATTTTTTTGTGGTCTTTTAAGCCTCCTAAACTGGTAATCAGAAAATAACTAAATGAAATTAATTGCTGTTTAATTTGAATTGTTGCTGTCAGAGGGATTTTCCCAGTATTGTGCAATTTTGAGGAAGAAACTAAGTGAAGTTTTAGTATGAAATTTGAAAGTGAGGCTGTGGGTATAACAAGTGGAGCAGAAGCAAGTGCATTAAATGGGTTTAGGTGAAGATGACTTAACCCTTTCATTACCGTATTTCTAATGAAATATTCAAGAATTTGAAGGAATTTAGTAAAATAACTTTCTTGTTATTAAGATGGTACATAACTTAATGAATCATTTTTACATAAAATTATAATGGAAGATTTAAATTTAAATATGAACACTTTAAAACAAAATTTTTTTTTTGTCATTGACTTAAGGGCGGTTTCAGTTGGTTTGGTATCAAAAGGGTTAAAGTTACTAAGTTCAAGGGTGCATAAATCATGGTAATAATAATTAAAGCCCAGTGAAGATAGTTGGCATATTTTATGAGTGTTGGTTAATTTAACAAGCATATGACTTTTTCCTGAACATAGTCTTCAATTTAGATGTACCATCTCAGATTCCCAAACAGTATTTTTTGTGCTTTTTTAGTAGCTTTACAAAGATGAAATAATTTTGGATCCTAAAGAGGAAATCTTCATAATGGAATGTTGTCCATGTGGAAAATATAGGCATTTTATGGTTGGTTTGTCACAGATTGTTAAACCTAGAATATGTAGGTAGTGTGATGATTTATGTATTGTTCATGTGTAATGAGGCTGCAATGGTGTATAGAGTTAGAATTTTGGCCCTGTTGAATGAAATTTAATTTTCCCAATTGCAGGATATTCTAGTGGTCTCCATTTGTGGAGAATGTTTACATCGCATAAGGAGTGTTGAGATTGTCTGTTCTATTATGCATAGAATACAAGTTGATAGTTTTGGTTACATTAAATTGAATGGTTCTAAGTATATATAATTTTAAAGGAACCATATAATGTGCTGAATTGTTGGCAGCTAAAATTGGATATTAGTTTTGGCAGTGATACATACCTAGAATAACTCAAACAACAGACTAGTAAGTTCCTCTAGTTTTCTCTCTTATCTCCAGCCATAAATTTACTAGATGTGATGAAGCAGTCTCTCGGGTCATTTGAATTTAGCCCAGAAAGACTAGAATTTCTAGCCAGTTGGCACTTACTCACCTGCTGGCTAACTACAAGGTCTAAGCTTCATTTAATCATATAGAATTAAAAGTAATGACAGTATTATTTCAGAAAGACTAGATCTAAAGTAAGGACAATCTTCCTAGACCTGGAAGGCAGGTTAGTGGTTCTGACTTAGCTGGTGGGTAAGATGGTACCTTGGGGTAAGTTGTTGTTTATGCCCTAACAGAAGGATGGCTGTACTTTGTCAACCATCTGGAAACATTCCAAGGGATACTCCACTCGTTAATATTAATGAAGAAGGGAATAGCATCTTATTTGTGCAATAGGATTGGATGGGGGCATTCAGATAGGAATGGTAAGTGTAGTAAACTTTCAATTCTACTTAGTTTTCATTGTATGATAGATATCCAACAGAATTATCTTACTGTACTGTTGGGATGTGGTCAAATTACAGTGGGTTGGTTAGTTATTATTATTTGCTTAAAGATAGAGATAATGTTGTCTGACCATAGTTTTAGTAATTTTGCTATAAAGATCACAAGTTTGTGACTTACGTTATCAACTTGGGTAAAACTTTTGAAAGTTTATAAGTGTGAGTTAGTCTAACAAGCATATTACTTTTTCTTGAATATAGTCTTCAATTTAGATGTACCATCTCAGATTCCCAAACAGTATTCTTTGTACATTTTTAGTAGCTTTACAAAGATGAAATAAATTTGGATCCTGAAGAGTAAATCTTTTTGATGAAATGTTGATTATAGAATTAGTTATAAAGGGAATTGACAAGGGATATTATCAAAAATAGGTGGTGAGTAGGACTTCAGGAAAAGGTGAGACTAGATCAATTAAGTTTGCTAAGGATCTGGCAAAGGAAAATAGTAAAGATAGGACTTTTACTTTAACTAGACAAAAGTTTTGGAAAGGATAACACAAAAATATGGTGGTGGTGCAAATAACCCTGAAAGCCAAGCATGAAAGTTGTGTTGTTTGAGCTAAGGTTCCTGCTAAGACATGAGGGCACAAAAGCTGTTTTCTGGGCCCAGGCAAATGGACGCAGTGTGACAAAAAAGTCAAAATGTAGTCTTTATCAAACAAGAATGGACCCGTGGTGTCCAATTCAGAGCACATGTATTGTGTTTTTCATTGAAATTTGCAGAACTACTACGGAAGAGAAGTGGACTTTAAAACCTACTTAAAGCACATGAATAATGTTTACATTCCTAGTAAAAACTAGCTTGAGAATTTGTAAAATATATAAACTACCTCATTTGAAATGACAGTGCTGATATTGGATGGATTCTGCACTGCAAGATTCTCAGCCACAAGCCCTTACAATAATTAAGAATACACCTTGGGCTGTTTAGTGTCAATGAGGTTGTTGTCGGGTAGAGAAGAATATGATGGTTTGGTCACCTGTACTAATTGAGTGAAGATGTGACCAGAGAAGATCCTCAGTTACCAGGTAGGTGGCACCTGTCCTCAGAGACTTTCAAAGAAACACTGAACTGACATCATCAATGACCTAAAGCATCAATCTTTACTTTATTTCTGACAAGTGCAACGGAGCAAGTGGTAAACTCCTGGCAAGTTGAGGCTACAATCTGGTTTTGATTCTTCATTGAAGTCATATCACTTCATTTACACTGCTAATTCTCTTGGGAATGACATAAATGTCACAATATCTCATTTATCCTTTCTTTAAAATATATAACTTTTGTGGCTAGTGAAGATAATGAAGAGGAAAGTATAACCACATTGATTTAAATTCTGTAGTGTCCCTTGTATAGTGGAAACATTGGATGGAAAACTGTACTGCAGCAGCATTAGTCATAGTAATCGTATTAGTAGCAACCCAGAGAGTTGAAAGCTGACAAAACCACAGTGGGATAAATAACTCTCTACTGAATGTGTTGTCCTTTTATAAGAAATAGTGTAACAATTTCGATACTTTATTTCAGGTGACTCTCCTGAGGCCCAAAAGGAATTTGCAGACACACTTGCTAAAACACTAAGTAGTTTAGCTCAAAATGCAGAAGGATTACAGGTAAAATTTCTAAAATTCAAACATAAAAAAAAATATCCTACCTAAAAAATATATATATATATATCATCATCATCATCATCATCATCATCGTTTTACGTCCGTTTTCCATGCTGGCATGGGTTGGA
>JAOPJM010001738.1:9033267-9059444 GCA_027124095.1 Muusoctopus leioderma
TAAAAATTCTGCCTCAATAACTCTCTCCGTCCAACCCATGCTAGCATGGGAAAACGGACGTAAAAAGCGATGATGATCAACCATGCAGAGGGCTTTTGGTTTATCTCTCCCACATGGTCCATGTAGCATGCTTTTTGTCACATGTTGGAATAGTATTGACTGTGTCTTGATTAGGAATTTCTGCATAAACTAACTTATTGTAATTTTCTGGATCTATCTTGTATAGTTTTTTCAAAATGAATAGCATATGGCTATGGGCTAGTCCACACTTTTGAAACTTTAAAATCCACATGTACCCTGCAACTTCCCCTAGGATGTCCTTGTCCGATATGTTGTGTAAGAGATCTTTAAGCTTTATATTGAATACTCTATTAAAGTCTGGAGTGTCATACAGTGTTTGTCCCAGATAGAATTCATCTGTGATTTCTTTCTATTGTGGATTGCATGTAAAAGTAATGAAGAAATCTGGATTTCCTATCTTGGGGAAGATTGTCATCAAGTCTTGATATAGTTTTTACATTCAAATGATGGAAGACCCGACCTTGACAAAACACACACATAGTATACCATTTTAATAACAAAAATTATTTTAATCAAATGTGACAGTATAACTTCAACTACACCGTTTTTTACGTAAGAAAAAGGAAAACTTAACATTATTAAGCATAAAGAAAGTAGTGAAAATATTGTAAACAAACATCACACACAAATCTACGTAGTATAACATTTTAATTTTTTTTAAATTATTTTTAATAAAAACGTAACAATATAACCTTTGTAAAAAGAAATTATTGTAATATTTGCTTATTATTGTAATAGCTTTTCAGTCAACTGTTTTTGATGAACCATTTTCGAATGCTGAACCCAGTTTCGTGGTACATTTTGTTTCCTGTCAGACATGCGTATTAAAGCTAATCGGAAATGATTACAAATTCGAAACTTTTTAAATATTATATAGATATATATGTATATATGTGTGCGTGCTTGCATTTTTCTTCACAAAGTCTTCATTGTTGACATCACTTGGCTACCAGTGCTTGTTTGTTTACATCCAGTGTAAAACAATGAGCCAGCAGATTAGCTGTTCAACGGTTAATGATACGTGAAAAAACTACCTTACTTAGAAAAATATGTAAGGGTTGGCGACAGGAAGGGCATCCAGTTGTAGAATAATACTAAAAAAAAAATTCATCCAACCCATGCCAGCATGGAAAAACGACGTAAAAATGATGATGTTGATTTTGATCAAAAACTCATCATATGATTACACAAAATTTCAAAACGTAAACAGATGCCTTTTCTTATATGCCATACACTAGCTTACTATACCAACAAGAGATCCAATATGTAAAAATAGTAGTCAAACCTCCCTCAAATCACACCATACCGTCTTAATATAAGAGGGACACATTGAACAATGTAGTCATAGATATACAAAAAGGCAAAATATTCATGGCTGGAATAACTTTGATCATAGGTTTGCTCAGTCAGGATTGACTGGGGATAAACAACAACAACCAATAACAATTTTACCAAATCTTTCCAAATACTTGATTATTTTCAAAATTAATTGAAACACATAGGCAGTCTATTCTTGTTAGAAATATGGCCATAAAAAGGTTAAGAATAAATAAATATGTGTTCTTTTAGTATTTTGTTTTGATGTTATATGTTTTTTTGGTTTTTTTTTTGGTTTTTTTTTCAGGATCAGTTAAATGAAGAGGGTCTAAATCAAGCATTCAACAATCTTGGCCTAAACCCAGGTGGAGGCATGGATGGTGGAGGGAATAGCAGCGGCAGTAGTGGAAACAATCCAGATATTCTGCCTGTCATGCAAAACATGATGAAGACCCTTTTATCAAAAGAAGTTTTATATCCCTCCCTGAAAGAAATTTCTCAAAAGGTAAAATTCTTTTCTTGCAATATTGTAAATATTTAAGAAACTGAAGGATATGTGGTTAAGAAGTTCATTTTGTAATCACATTCTGGGATCTATCCCACTGCATGGCACCTTGGGCAAGTGTCTTCTACTATAGCCTCGGGTCAGCCAATGCCTTGTGAGTGGAATTGGTAGATGGAAACTGAACAGAAGCCCATTGTATGTATGTATATATGTATGTGTGTTTGTCTCCATGAAGTCTTCATTGTTGACAGCATTTGTGCTGTCGACGCACCTTGTTTACATTCCATGTAGAAAATGTGCCCATAGCTTTAGCGGTTCAATGTGTGAAAGATCAATGGAAAAAACTACCTTACTTATGAGTACCTTATAAGTAAATGGTTGGTGACAGGAAGGGCATTCAGCCATAGAATACTGCTTCAATAAAATCTCGTCCAACCTATGCCAGCATGGAAAAAGTGGATGTAAAAAGGATAATGATGAAGGCTGTAACCAGTTTTTCTGTGAAGAATGAATTATTCTAGCAAAGACAGGACATCACATAAGTGTTTATGTCATGTTCTGTCTTTGCCAGAATAATTTTAGTATTTATGGTGCAGCAGAGAAGGAACAAGATGAGTATTATGCATTTTGTGTTTATATTAAAACACTGAGTAATATGTTATACTCTGAATAAGACAACTTCAGGGGAAATATTTGATTGAGGACGAAAGTAGTTTTTAACTTATAATACCAGATATTAAAATATTTATTTCCTTTGAATATTCTTGCTTCAGTTTCCTGCTACGGCTATTTAAGGAGTAGTTCATTAGAGTTGTTAAATTAGTATAAGGCTGTTGAAATTAGGATTAATACCACTTCTATTGTTAAATTCAAAGTTCCTATTCTTAGCTCTCTTTCTTTAACCCTCATATTTGAAGCTCTTATATGAAAGAATCTCCTTGTGGACAGTTCTAGGAACAGTTCCCAAAACTATCTCTCATAGTTCCCAAAATTGTCTCATCTGGCAGAATGCCTTGTGGTATTTGTTCTGGCTCACTGCGCTCTGAGTTCAGATCTCACCGAGGTCAACTTTGCCTTTCATCCTTTCAGGTTTGATAAATAAAGTACTAGTCTAGGGCAGTGATCTGGCTGAATCGTCAGATGGAATGCTTTTCGGTGTTTCTTCCAGCTCTTTGCGTTCTAAGTTCGAATCCCACTGTGGCCTACTTTCGTGGTAGACTTAATCCATCACCCGGTTTAACACCACCACCTGGCCCTTGGGTTCCTTTAGCAGAGTCCACTTTGTTGCAAGCATTTGGGCCAGGTCTCCGGTCTGAGGATACCTTCCCTTTGTCCCTCCCTGCCACCAGTCTCAGAGGTCCTGTAGAAAGTGTGATGGCACTGCCCTCCCTGCTGACTAACAAATTAGAAAAAAAAACTCTTGACAGTGTGCTTTCACTATCTCTATTTATAACTTTAAATACTGGTACTAGCTTCGGCAGTACATATTCTAAACTAGCAATAATACAGGGAGGATTAACATGGCCCCTGTGCAAGGATGACACAAATTTGTGAAGTGTTTCACATTCTTCACAAGCCAGTAAGGGAGCTTCTATGTAGTTGCTTAACCTGCTAGAAATAGCAACCAAATCTCTCTTTAAAAAAACCTACTGTCTTAAAAACGAAAGGACTACATTGTGTAATGTAGTCTATGGTACACTATATCTGAAAAAGAGATGAGATGGTCGCAGCTGGAATGCCTTTGATAATAGGTCTACTTGACCAAGGCTAACTAAGACTAAATAACAACTCTAAATACTGTTGATTACTTTCAGAAAAATCGTCCAAGTGGTCCATAGCTTTTAGTATTTGTTTGCTCACATCCTAAATATGACAGTTGTGGTTCCGTGCCCAAGCTGCCTAATTATACATTAGCTTTGCCGTCACACTCTCTGTCAGCTTTATTACATAATTCATGTCTATGACTTGAATGTAATGTCCAGCTTTTCCACACTATTCAATATCACTAGCCCTTTATATTTTATCTTATATATTAAATGTGCATCATCTAAAATTATATGGAAGCTGGCTTCTATTGAGATGTCTTGTCTTTCAGCTATCACATCTTTCTCTTGACTAAGGCCTTCTGTTTTTCTCTTCCTGTTGAACATACATCATTTGTAATTGGTGCAACATTGTGTACCATCAAAATCTAATTTGCTTTTCTACTACTTGACTGATTTTGTGAAGTGTATGTGTTGAAAGCATTGAAAAATTATCTTTGAGAGCCTTACACTTGTCTTATTTGTTGTGCCATAAACATATCTACCATATACACTAGAGTAGAGATTGTGGTGTTTGACAGTATAACTATAAAGATGTGCCACACGAGTTGTGATATTACTAATATCTTCTTTTGGAGTGGTTGTATATGGAAGTTAAATTACTGTTAGGCTGACTCCAAGTAACATAAGTAGTATTATAATGTCACTAAAGGATGGTGGAGATGATCAAGACAGTAGAATACTGAACTGGATGTTTTACTGTTATTTATTCAGTATGTCAAATCTTGCTATGGGTGATTTTTGCCTTTCATATCTCTAAAGTTGTTGTTTATGTCCTGGTTAGTCTTGATCAAGCAGACCTATGACACATAGGTGGTTTAATCAAATGACTATGTGTGAGCCACAGATATTCCATGCCTCTGCCTAATGGAGGACCATATTGAGCACTTCGACATGCAGTGGTTCAATATATGGGGTGCAGTTTGGCAATCTGGGCATTTTACTTCCTTTTTCTCCACTATCCAGTCTCATTTGTATGCAAGGAGGTTCAGATAGTGGCCTTAATAGAGGTGGATAAGATGGACTCAGTAGAAATGTGAGAATTGCTGTTCTTCTGCTCTTATTGTTGGTGGTGTGCCTCCCACCACAGTCTTTGGGGTCAAAGATGTTATTGATACTACTGCCATCCCAGTGTATATGTACTTCTTGTGTTTGTATGGACTAGGTGTTTTTAAAATAGTATCATAGATGTGTCTGGATATTTGGAGATGACTGTACATGTAGTGACAAGTACTATGAGTGTTGAAGTTTACTAGACAACAAACTCTACCGTTGCATGTCCAGGTGGTCTTTCATTTTGGGTATCTTATGTTTGTTTGTGTAGGTGGCCCCTGTACTATGATGATACAAAGTGTGCCAGTTTAGGTATTTTGTAGTTTATTGTGGAATGATTAGGAACCCAGACAGGACTGGCATACTCAATGATGGATCTAATATATCATTTATCTACTAGTCTTATACCTTTGTGTTGACCAAATGTGGTGCCTGTGAGTGCACTGTTTTGCTTTCTTGACTATGTCTTCTACATATGCTATAAATGTTGTAGGTAATTGCTTGTTAATAAAATACAGGTACCAGTAAAATTCTGGAATCAATTTGATTGATTGTGCTACAAAACATTGACCTTGTGCACAGTCAAAAGAAATCATGTGGCAAATTGGCAGAGTCGTTAGCGTGTCGGACAGAATACCTTACGGTATTCTTTCTGTCTCACTGCGCTCTGAGTTCAAATCCCGCCGAGGTCAACTTTGCCTTTCATACTTCCGAGGTCGATAAAATAAAGTACCAATCAAGTATTGGGGAATGTTGGCCTTGTGCCTATGTTAGAAACAATTATTATACTATCCTTAACCCTGACTACATCACATCTACAAAATTCCTCCCAACTCACTTTCTTGAGATCTTCCTTACACATGTTGCAACTTCTGTGCTCATTTCAGCTCACTTCCTGCTGAGACCCTCAGTGTGCTCTTGCACCAGCCTGTATCTTCCCCAAACTCTTCAACCTTTCTTGCTACTGGTGCCTACTCTAATTCATGAGAGCAAACAACATCCACATACAGCCTAAATACCATATGCTAGACATGTACTACTTCCATGAAAAAAGATCTTGAAAGCATCCTTTAATGGCAACATGACAACCTAATCTTATTCAACTGCACCAAGACACTGTCACCATACATATCAAGGGAACACTATGTCTTCTCTACTCATGAGCAACTTGCAACTCAAACCTTCACAAATACTAAGCTTCATAATCTCTGCTGATCTTTCATGGTAACCACTTATCTATGATATAAATATATCTATATATCTAAACTGCATCCCAAAAGCTAGGCTTTCTCTTCAAGGCAGCGAATTGGTAGAGTTGTTAGAACATCAGATAAATTGCTTTGCAGTATTCGTTCTGGCTTACTACTCTCTGAGTTCAAATCCTGCTGAGGTCAACTTCGCCTTTTATCCTTTCGGGATAGATAAATAAAGTACCAGCCTAGGGTGGTGGACTGGCGGAATCATCAGGATGCCTTGCAATATTTGTTCCGGCTCTTTGCATTCTGAGTTCAAATCCTGTCGTAACCTACTGGAATGGTAGACTTAATCCTTCACCTGGTTTACCACCACCACCTGGCCCTTGAGTGCCTTTAGCAGAGTCCACTCTGTTGCAAGCATTCAGGCCAGGCCTCTAGTCTGAAGATTCCTTTCTCTTCTGACTAACATATTAGAAGAAAAAAAGCCAGAAAAATGCTTAATCTCTGAACAGTTGCTTGCTTACATATTTGAAACTGTGTCACTGCTATATACACAAACATTCTAATAAGCCATCCATTAAAAGAAAGCCATCCATTGAAAGAAAATTTGACAAGCCTTCATACACTGACTCATTAAAACTACTAGCTTTCTAACATGCTGCACCCCCCCATCAGTCATTTCTTTTTACCATTGCTACATGGTTCCTTTTCCTTATAAATTGCAGGCTACCCAATATCCCTGCCAAACCCACTTGATAGACTTACTCCTCCTCCTCCTCCATCGTCTCACCTGCCAAACACTGTACTAAATACTTTTCTCAACCCTTCCTTCTCAAAACAACAGCCAACTGAAACATCCTCCCTGCCCACATTTCCCCCATATACATTCACCTACAGAAGTTCAAGTTGGCCGTCAACCATGCCAGACTGGAATGTTCTGCAATGGCTATAGTCACTAGCTTTTCCTCCTCTGACTAAATAAAAAAGATAACTATCTTTTTTTAATTCCATTTTTTGCTTATCAGAGATAAAAATATAGGAGTGTAGATACACCTATATTTTTTATTTCCATAGAACTTGTAACAGTTTATTAATCTTTGTATTTTACAGTTCTTGTTAAATTCTGAAATACAAAAAGAAAAATACTTTAATACCATAAAACAGCATTAGGAATAAACAGTGTTCTAAAGGAAATCTTCAATTACAAAATGCCATTATAACTGAAAGAGAGCTTCAATATTTTCATCTGGATATTATACTTTCAGTAAATTGATTTCTAGCTCCTGTGGCATTATACACAATCTAATATATTTTAGGAACAGTGCCTACTGATTACAAATGTTACACTCATATTTATTGAATCAAGAACAATTCTTGAGGTTAATCTTAAGTAAAAAAAAACTTGAAATTTGACTTGATATGTAAAATATTGAGAACTGGAAATTTGATTGTCTGAAATATAAGAGAAACAATTCAAACCTATCAATGCAGGTTCATAGTAACATGTGTCAGTTTAGGGTTTTGAATATCATGTATATTTCCAATGCTCTATTCAAATAATATTTTTCTTTTCTTTACAGTATCCTAAATGGCTGGAGGAAAATTCTGGGAAGACAGACAGGGGGTTGATTGAAAACTATAAACATCAGTATACTTTGATGAAGACAATTTGTAATGAGTTTGAGAAAGAAACAACCACAGATAGTGATGATGTTAAAAACGACAGATTTAATAAGATCCTAGAGTTCATGCAAGAAGTAAGAACATCCTTCTATACACACATGCACTCTCTATTTCTCATATGCATGCACGCACACATATGAAGGCACGCACACACTCACACAGATAGTAGAAAGTGGGAAATTTAACAAACCACGTCACTTGCTAATGTTTTTAAATCACTTTAGATCATGTTTATGTTTTATATGTTTTTCTTCGGGATTGTTCAGTCGTTGCTAATTCTTTCACTCTATTTGTCTACCACATATTATGTAATGAACAATGAATACTAATTTTAAATAGTGACGTTAAATATTTCATGACAGCATTACTTTCATTCAAAATATTGTTCTCCTGATTTTCCAGATGCAAGAATTAGGACAACCTCCTAAAGAAATACTTGGAGAGATGGTAAGTGTATTACTTATATTGTTTTCATTATCACTATCAGTTATTGTTTGTCTTATTCAGTAGTGAATGGGGGAGTTACACTTCTATGATTAATTTATTACATTTTCTTTTTACTTATAATGAAGAAAAAAGTCTCATGCTTTTAAAAGTTGTTGCACTGGCTGCATCTTATTACTTTTCTTTGTAATACTTCCAACCATATTGTTTTCCTGTACTTTCAGGCACCTGGGTTGGAATTTGATGCAAACGGCTTTCCAAAGTTGTCTCATTCTGGTGACCAGTGTTCTATAATGTGAGTGGACCCAAAATAATACTTGTTTTCCTCTCAACACATTCCAGAAAACAAAAGGTAATAAAAAAAAAAAAATTTTTTAAATTTAAAACAAACAAATGAGAGGCAATAATGTCATAAGTGAATAAGAAACATTGCAAAAGATCAAGAATGAGAAGAATTATCTACGGACATGAGGTTGCTAATATGGATGTGGCTGAAAACTGTTCCAAATATACAAGCTGTGATCATTTTTGTCTTTCCCTCACTACTACTATCTTCCAATGAACCATTAATGTAAACCCCCAACCCAAAGATAAACGTTTGGGATTATGTCAATACCTCTTTATTCTTTGTAAAATACCCTAACTTCACCCTTCTGTTTTTCACCCTTCCCTGATGTGTATAGAATTTTGTTTGTGTTTTGATTGTTTTATGTCATACACATGTAGATACATCTGCATATATGAGTTCTCTTATGTGCGAGTGAGTACATATATATATGTGTGTATGTGTGTGTATTTGTTGCATGACTATGCATGCATAGATAGACAGATGAGCATAGTTGCCATGAGGAGGCAAAGTTCAGTTATAAAAATAAATGACTCCTGATATAAATTTTCTTCTTGAAAAAAAGTCACATTTGCTTTTGCTCACCTCTCACTCTGTACTTTCTTCCACTGCACTTTCGTTTTCTCCATTTTAAACTTGAGTCAATCACTTTACTTTCCTTTAATCTTTATTTCCTTATATACATAATCTTCATTTTTTTTTTTTAACCTTAAGAGTTATATTGATGAGTTGGTAGCTTATCCAGGATCTGTAGTGCATATACAGATTGTTTACCTGGCCTGGAATTTAGCACCAGTCTTGATTCATAATAAATTATTTTTAAAATATACAAATGAAAAAAAAACAAAAAAACTTCTCAATTTGAAGAATTGGTGCATTTTGTGACCATTTCATATACTCTGGAGCTATTTTATTAAAGTATAATAGTTCCTCCAATTTTTTAAATAATTTGTTTGTAGGTCTCTTTATTTTCTTAATTTTCCTTCCCTGTGACATTCACATCATACTCCATTTTTGAGGAGAATTCGTGGAAGAGTTCAGTTGCTGTAAGGAGTGAAGGATCTAGCATTTTGAGCCCTTTCCCTTCGTCTGGGTGAGGAAGAGAGAGAAAGTGGTGTTGTCACCTCGGTTGTAGGCAAGTAAATAAGGAAGCAATTGAAGTGAAGGAGTTATGTGGGGAATGAGGGAGGACGGCCAAGTGAGATGGGGTGTGAGAGGATCAGCTATGAGAATAAAGTGGGAAGAAGCTAGAATTGAAGAGGGAAGGTAGGAAGAGTCAATGTCCCAAGTCAGACAGGGGGGAAAGGTGGTGTTCAAGTTTGGAAGGGAGGGGGGAAATTGGTAAGTAAAAGGAGTGAAAAACAAAGACCAATCACACCCAGAGAGCTATTTTAAAATATTTAAGTAAAAGGCACTCATGGAATTTTTTATTTTAAAAGGGGTGATTTTACTCCATTTTAGTAAGGTAGAAAATATGAATTGTAGTTTCTCAGCACACAAAAAAGCCTCATCTGGCTGCAAGCATTTTAATTGATTTTTTACTCCTAAAATCATGTTTTATTATTAACTTTCAGGCGGTGGATTGGCGGAATCATTAGTGTCGGACAAAATGCCTTGCGGTATTTCTTCCGGCTCTTTACGTTCTAAGTTCAAATCCCGCCGAGGTAAGCTTTGCCTTTCACCCTTTTGGGGTTGATAAAATAAAGTACCAGTCAAGTACTGGATTGATATTATCGACTGTTCCCCTCACCCCAAATGTCTGGCCTTGTGCCTATGTTAGAAACAATTATTAACTTTCAGTTGTTTTCATTTACTATTTTGTAAATGAGATCTAGCTCTGCTCACTTGTAGGATAGTTCGTAGAATTTTTGCATTATTAACTGTATGTAATTATGATATAGTTTGTCTGTAGTTATGATATAGTTTGTATGTAATTATGATATAGTTTGTCTGTAATTATGATATAGTTTGTATGTAATTATGATATAGTTTGTATGTAATTATCTCAATATCACTTGATGTTAGTGAAACATTTTTGTTAGAAAGTCGAGAACACCTGTAACTTCAAGTTAAGTATGTTCTATTATTAAAATAGTTCTATTATTAAAATAGTGTCTCTTCCTTAAATTACATACTAATTAAGAGCTATTATACATGCCTGTAATCTGTCAATATTTACTCAGTCATTTTTTTTAAAATCTGCAATATATTTATTTTTGAATGGTTATTCTCTATATTCATAACTTACTAATATTTGTACTGAGACATATAGGAATTTTGTAAAACATTTACACTCAATTTTAAGGCAAAATTGAAAGTTATGAATTTGATATCAGGATAGGTAAAAAAAATTTTTTTTTATTTTATCAGAATAGTATTTCTAGATTTATGCTTGTGATAATCTCCTACAAGTTCTTAACAATTTCCATTTGTGATAAAATTAACCGAGGAGCTCGGGAAACTGGACTGTAATCAGAAATTAGCTTTGATAAAAATTAAATTACAAAAAGTCATTAGTTAATTATTTTGTTCTCTTCATTGTTATTGACAATGTCCCTAGTGTTTTTAAATAGCTTGCATCAATCTCATTGTCTCTACAAAGTACAAAGCTTAGCACTTAGATATTCTTATCAGGATATACTTGTCTTTCTAGACATTCATTGCTGCAATTGTTTATTTAACTATAATTTTAATTATTTGTGTGATCAAAAAAATAGCCTCAGTATTGTTTTACAATTTTGTCCTTTACTTTTTTTCCTCTATAAATTAATCTTGTAATAGCAGTCATATATCTATGTGTAATTTTCAACTATCTACCTCTAACATTGAAGGCTTCTCCTGCATGGAGCAAAGGTAAGAGTATAATAGTTTTCCCATCAATAAATAATTTTACATTAAGATTGTATTGATAAATAAATCTTTGCTCATACTAGAACTCTTTTTATATAACCTGATACAGAAAGACTTCAGAATATTAAAAGTTAAGTTTTTGACAGATATCTTTTTTTATATAGTGACAATTTTATATAAATAGATATTGACATATCATAAGGTAAATTCATCTTGACAAGTCTTGCTTATGTGATAGTTATATACAAACAAATTATGATGTACAATGATATAATTTTTGTAAGCAAGTCTTGTCTTAATGTTAGGTAATGTTTCACTGGGTTGTTATCATCTGGTTATTTTATGTTAACATACTGGTAGAGGAGTTTTTGTAATTAGATCTTGGCTTAAAAGTAAAACAATTTTATACTGAAAAACAAAAGTCATTATAAACCAGATCCTGATATTGTCATTGAAATCATAACTACAGTTGAATGAAACAAATTAAAATTTTAAATTGTGTGAAATAGATTTTTCTGATAATTTTTTTCATACAAGTTAAAATTTTGTGTGTATGCATGTTTCTGTGTGTGTGTGTAGAACATTTTTTTTTTTTGGTTTAATTTTTTTCTTACTCTTTTGTTTACATTTGTGTCAGAAATATTTTTATTTGCATATCATTTTTACCATTAAGTAAAGCAATATTTTGCTTATTTTATCATTTATATCTACCTGTGTCAGTGTTTGGTTTTATTTAAAATTTAAAATAAATTTATTATTATTAAGCTTTCATTGTAAACTGTCAAATTTGAAGGTAAGCATTTGAGATGTTGGTCTATAAGTTATGTTTCATCCAATGTTACTGTAACATCAAGAACAACAACAGCAATTATACTAATGATTTTGCTTCTGACAGGGTTTAATAACTAAATCAATATTGTTTAACTTTGCTTCAGAATGGTTCAAGATTTTGTTAAGTAGTGCCTTGTAGAATTTTTTTCTTTTAACTATTCCTTTGACATTGTTTTGATGAAACTTTTTGCTAACATTTAGTGCAGTTTATTATTGGTTTGAAATGATGGTAAGTCATTGCAGTGCTTACAGTCACTCAAGTGATATTGCACATACAAAACATGTATGACAATCAAAACAGCAGCATAAGAATATATAAGGAACACCAGCCTACTTAAAAATCAGTCATCAACATTGCTACTAGATTTTTATGATCTACTTGAATTTATTTGTTCCTCTGTTAGTTTGCACATTTTGTTTTATCAGAATATCAAAATGACTCCATCTTTGTCAGTTTATATATATATATATGCCATACATTTACATTTTCTAAAACTAATTTTAATTTTCATACTCTTCGCTTTATACCTAACATTGTAATTGTATGGATCTTTGACACAAAATAGAGATTGAGTTAAAACAGTGTCAATTGAGATAAAACATTGTTTGAATTGTGCTTGGTACATTGGATAAAAAGATCTTATTTTTGGCCTGCTATATTTTTCTTTGTGTGTGTGTTATAGTTTAGTGTTTTGGTAATGAAATCTTAATTGAAAAAGCATAGTATTTTTAGGATTTATAATAGTTTCTGCAGTCATAACACCTTTCTTTTTAATTCTACGTTTGGTTTCTAAGGAAACACATTTTCTAAATATGAGATTTCTTTATTTTTCTGTAAAAGAATACTTCTCTTATGTATTTTTGTATTTCAACTCATTTCCTTCCAATTACTGTACAAAATGACAGTTAGTAAGTAGGCAAGAAAAGAATGCTATGGACGTACAACTTGTATACAAATTGTGCTTTGTTTTCATAAAGAAATAACTTTAGGTAGTTTAGTTTGTAGTTTTAAAAATAGAAATACCAAGAGAGAGTTTAAATATAAGTCTTATTTTTTATTGCATTTTCTTCCTTTTTTTACTGCTATGTGTGTGTTTGTGTCTTTATACTTGTGATATTCTGAATATCTGTCTATACTTATGCATAATCAATCATGCATTTATAAGCAAGTATTGTATGAATGTACAAAATTATGCTCACCATTTATAGATACAGAGCTGCTCACATGCTGATAAAAAAAAGTATGCATGTACATACACATTTTATTTTATGCATCAATACTTCTTTTAAAGAATTAATTTAAAATGGTTATGAGGAATTCTTTATTTCATAAGCTTATTTGTTTGAATGCTGGGTGGAACAAAACAGAGCAATAGGTTTTGATCAGTGTTATACATTCAAGGGGTTATTAGCTAAATTCTATATATTTGAAGATGGAAGAGAAAATGTCATTTTCTGCAGCAGTAACATTGTCGGCCATTCCCCCTCCTTTCTTTATATTATTTTTTGTAAACATATTTATTTTATTTTGTTTATTTATTTTATCTTCTTTCATTTGGAATTTTTTTTTTTAAGACAAAAAGAAATTTTTGGATCAAGAATTATATAACTGTTTCTTTGGAAACATTGAAGAAATTATTATTACAAGGTAATTCTGTTCAGTTTCATTAAGAACAGAAGTGATGATTCTATAACACTAACAACAATAATAAAATTATTAAACAAAAAAAAAATTTTGTTTTCTTTTTCCTTTTTTCCGTTTTCATTTTGTTTTGTTCATTGTCTAAACAATATATATTAATTCTTTTATGTTATATTCACTTTTGTTAAATGAATGGAACTTAATGATACTGATTTGAAATAGGCTTTTAAAAATAATAATCTAAATAAGGTGAAATTATTTTAGTAGAATGTAAAGCAGATGTAGTTCATAATGTCTACTTATTGCTGTCAATAGTTGAAATAAGTACCAGTCAAGTACTGGGGTTCGATTTAATCGACTATACTCCTTCCCCAAAATTGAGGCCCATGTCAGAAATCAATAATTTGGAGAAGCAAGTTCAATTCCAGGAGGCAACAGAAATTCCGCTGTTACCCGTAACAAGGTTTTAAACTGCTGTAAAGGTGACTTTGAGAAAGTCGATTGAGAAAGAAAAAAAATGACTTGATCTGAGATCATGTGTTGAAACTGAAACAATTACATCGTGGAAAAGTCATTTTAGCTATTTAAGGACGCACAAAAAACTGTTATATTCACTTTTGTTTAAGTCTTGTACTTCCTATTAGATTTTAATTTCATCTTATTCTTAGCATACATAAATAAATTAAAATACATTATCAATAAATTCTTTCCTTATCTCATTTTAACAGAATACCATAACAAATTGCTTTCTAAGAATAATTTTTAATTTAATGGAAAATTCTAAAGAGAATTATAGGTTTTGTTTTTGCAATGTTTGCTATCTCCTTGTAATTTTCAGAAAAAGTTTTCAATATTTCTTCTAATGGGGATGATAAAAACAAGACTAGGAGTGGACATTACTACTACCCACTTAATGAAAAATAAGCTTCCTTTTCTTTTTCCTTATTTTCTTAATCCAAATAGATGGGGTTTTTTTATTGCTTCCATTTTGATGTTAAAGTGAAATATTAGTGAAATGATTCACAAAATGAAGGAATTGATTTTCATCAGTTTGTATTCATATGTTAAATAATATTAAACACAGAAAAACCAAGAATTCATTTGATAAATATATAACATAGAAACTACAAAGTAAATTTACATTTCAGTAAAATGATGTGAAAGCAAAGAAAATGAAATGTGAATTTGTACATTAAAATTTTTATGCTAATCATATTTTAATTGGACACTGAATTAAATAATCTAAAATAAGTTTTAGCAAAAAGAACAAATATTGGTTATTTTCAATATTAAATATAATTATCCTCTTTTTTTCTTTTTCTATTTTTTATGGGGTTATTAAAAAGTTATATGAAGTAGTAGTTGCTATTAAAGCTTAGTTATGCAATATTTTATTTATGATTTGAGCTGCATACCCTTTTGGATTTAGGTGCATCAGCTATTTTCCATCATTCCATTTAGCTACGGCATGTCTTCTCTCACTTGTTCTTAAGTTAATGCACTTTACCTCTTCTCCATCTTATTTTGTTTTATTTTTACATATTATTGCTCTCACTTCTTACACACACACACTACATATCTTTTATTTCTATAATAAACACTGAAAGTTTCTGTCATAAACCCTTTTTATGTATACACCACTACATTCACTTCAGTATAAACGTGTACATGCATTTTACCTTCTATCTAGGCACATAACACAATCTCTTTAACTAGGAACACTGTTTGGCTCTTGCCTGCCCCAGTGTTTTGTTGCCTTTTAAATGAGTCTTTCATCAATTTTTTTTATCCAAATTGAATTCAGATCCTAATTGCACTGTTAATGAGAAAAGAAATTCTCTGATGGTGATGTGTCATATAATAATGTGAAGCATCATGCAAATATTTATTATTCTAGTTCTTTGTTTATTAGTTGTACACTAATGGAAAGGCAGTATGTTCCAGTTGTTATTTTTAGAGAAGATCTATGTTTCAGATTTGTACCTAATGAAAATAATGTTAAATTTCATCATTGGCTTCAAATATTTTTCTGATAATAATATATTAAAATATGTTAAACATTTTAAATTGTGCTGTTAGCTTAACATTTTGCAAATCAACAAACTTTTGCAAGAGATTCTAGTGGTGAACTGACTTGCAGTCTGAGGTCACAAGCAGTCTGTTGCTTTAACCCTTTCGTTACCATACTTCTAATGAAATGCACTGCCTATGATTTTCAATTAATTTTGAAAATACTCAAGAATTTGGAGGAATTTAGTAAAATAACTCACTTTCTTACTACTAAGAACATAACTTAAGAAAAAGTTCTTACATAAAATTATAATGAAAGGTTTAACTCTCAACATCCTGTAGGACACGGTTCCACACGATACTGCATCATCAAATTGATATGAGTCATTGAACTATATATATGGTGAAAGTGAACTATTTTTGTGTGAAAACACCTCAAGTACCTGTGTTTCTTACCTGTAAAATTCATAATAAATAAGCTGCAAAAAAACGGTTTTTAGGCATTTTCTGCTCAATAATTACAGGTCATAGAACATTTTTAACAGGATGTTAAGAGTTAAATTTAAATATGAACACTTTAAAACAAATGTTTTTTTTATCATAGAACTAAGGATCGTTTCAGGTGGGTTGGTAACAAAAGGGTTAACTTACCGTGACAGCATCAGTTGGTTGATCTGCATTTGATTGTGTATGACAAGTGTTGCAAATAGATGGTTGATTTCATACTTCAGGCTATAGTAGTTAAAAATAAGCAGTCACCAGATTCATTTCCTACTCTCAATAGATTTGATGTTGTACAAGTAATAAAATACTTCATTTAGATTAGACTCTAATACATTATTGTATTTTCTCTTACTTTGGTGAGTAATTTAAACTAACGTTAATTTTGACGTGACTTTCTCACTTGTCAGTTTTAACCCTTTTCGATGAACACATTTAAGTTGCTTTAAATGTTTTGTCTTCCTATTAAATGTACCATCATTTTAAAGCTGTTAGTAGTATCATGATACTGTTCTCACAAATGTTAATGGATCCTGTTTCAGAGATAACATTTTCTTTATTATATAATATATATTTTTTAAATATTCATCAAACATTAGAAGTAAAGCAAGAAACTTGAGGATAACCAGTTTGTGGAATTTTTAAGCAGAGTTGATTTGCCTCAGATAAATCTTTTATTCCTCTATAAGTCTATATCAAGGAAACTAAGTCAACCTTCATAATTATATGCTGTTTTCTCTTAAATTCTGGAAGAGTTGTGATATTGCATTGGTGCACCTAAATGCATGCTCCTCCTATGCTGATGTCATATTATTCTATGGTCAATTGCAACGATAGAAAGCCTCTAAAATTCTCTAATTTTATAACATTTTACCATTTTTCTTGTAAAACTCAAACAATATTTATACCAAAATTGATTTGAGAAAATTCTTGTAATGTCCCTCAGAAAAATAAATCTTTTCCTCAATATTTTTTAAACTGCACTTTAAAATTTGTACCCCATTGAATAAGTGGGGTCTTTCTTCACAAATGTATAACAAGATATTGGCTACACTGTTACTTCTTTTTGAACACCTACTATTAATCACTTTGTAAATGCGAGTGGGAAAGAATCTCAGAAAATCTGTCAAATAGATATAGGGAAAGAAATTGTTTAAAATATTGCCTTCACTTCCCTTTTCATTTAAAAAAAAAAAAATTTTTAATATAATCTTTTATCCATTTCCTCTCTGAAAATCTTTGAAAAAGGAAATGACAGAGTGAAATGGAATTGTTAAATAATTCTTTTCAATATTTATAACATAATCTAAGTTTTCATATCTGAAATCCCTATTAAGATGACACTGGGTTCAAAAAATAAGTATAACATGAAACCTAAACATTGTTTGCATGGTTATTGTTAAGCTTTCCACATCCACAGCATGCTTTGTGTTCTATAATGTTTTTTTTTGTTTTATTTGGGGGGGGGGGGTAATTTTTTTCATATAGTATAGTATCCTTTCTTGGAATATAATACATGCACACACACAAATATACATTCACTGAACATTAGAGCAAAAGAAAATCTGACATTTAAACAGTAGAGTCAGCTGCACTTGTTTGCAGACAGTTTTTGGCTATTTTAAGAATACATTTTTCTTAGATTCTCTTCATAAAACAGTTATCGGTTGTTCTGAAGAAGAAGAAAACCACACGTCTTTAAATTCATTTTCATTAATTCTGTTTTGAAAACAGCAGTTAGTATGATGTTGAACTGGTCTTGATAACTGATAGCATGTTTGGTGTTGTCTGTTCTGCATTCAAATGTTTCTATGGTTAACATAGCCTTTTACCCTTCAAGATGTAATGCAAGCCAGTTGTAGGCCAGAATAGATGATGAAAACTGAATTTTACTAACATTTTAGTTTTGGGGGTTGAACCAAAGTATTCTAGTAATTACTTTTGCAGTATCAACCCTTATTGCCTTCAAAAGAGCAGTTAAGTTGTTAATACTAATAAATTATGTCATGATTCACTCCAAAGTTAACCTGTAGTCTCTTCAGATACACTAGATCAGCCAAACCAATCTGAATTAAACATTTCCAATAGCTCTAACATCTCAATAATTATCTGCAATATATTTCTGGATTAGATTCTGTTTTGTCCAAACGTTTTCATATTTCCCATGAACTCCACAATGTGAAAATGTTATCTCTCTTCTAACTTCTTTCTTTTTGCTTTTTACCCCTAATAGAATAGGTGAATTCATTTATAATCTCTCTCGCTCTCTCAGTGGATTTTAGGGAGAAAAAATGATTACAAATGTTTAAAATTGATTTTAAAAAGTTGAAGGATTTATGCAATTTTCAATAGAGAGGTTGCCATAAGAGCCTAATTTACAAGATCTTATTTTGATATCACTTTTATAGTTGTTCCATTTTATAGACATATAATTTGCTTAAAGAGTTCTAGATAAATTATCAATTGAAGAATCCTGTTAGCTCCCTAATAGTTTTTCTTATTTTCATCTATTTAACCACTACAACTTTAAACAGTATTTCTCTAATGACAATCATTTCATTTTTTCACTTCCAAAATCTTAAATTCTGTTTTGCTATGAACCTTGAAAGGTTTACTTTTTCTATAACGGGCCTATGATATTGGTAAGTTTGTTTGTTTTGTTTTTTTCATTCAATTTTTATCCACTACCATTACCCAAAAATGTCATAATAAGAGGAAGCTTTTCAAGGTTTTTAAGCTATAAAAACACAGCTTTCTTCTTTGATAGGAACATAGATTTATTACAGCTTTTGTTCATGTGAAGGTTTTGAGCACTGTACTGCAATCAATTATGTAGTGTTCTATATAATCTGGTTATAGCCCTGAGCTGTATCTGCTTGCAATACCTATTTACATACAGTTAGAGGATCTGGGTCATTGACAGTTATGTGTCCAATGTAGTGCCAGTAATAGGACACATACTGTGGAACTTTTGGCTAGCACCTTATTGATTCTACCAGCAGTGTCTCCCAATTTTGCGATATTCAATAAATAAAGAATCTAAACATATCCTAAAAAAACAGAATGCATCAACTTCTCTCAACAAATGAACAATAACCAACTCTAAGTCCTGATCATACATTTGTTCAGAGAAATTGTGAACTGTACACAATTTAGATGATTCAGTTCTTCTTCAGATCTCAAACTACAATGCTAAGTCTAAATTTAACCAAGAGATACTTAATCTATTTTCTGAATAGTCCTTCTGTATTCTTACCTATATCCAGGTCCAGTTTGATCTTGCTTAAATTATCACCTTGTATTCATTCAATCAATCTGTTATGCTGTATTTCCCAGTGTTTCATTTGAAATGATACTTCCAATCTCAACAAATCTGATTTACTTTGAAAAGCTCTCTACCTGAAAAGTCTTTTCTTAAAATAAAGTTATAGATGTTTTATTGTTGTTTTTTCTTCTTATCTTTTTGATAAATATTGATTTCTTTTGATAACCACAATAAACTAATTTAATAACCCTTACCTCTGTTTTATAACAGGGGGATCTATCCAACCTTCAGTCCAGCCTTTCATGTAAAAGAAAAGAATAATTCAAATTGAAGATATTTAACATCAATCATTAGACACACAAACCTCATCTTACATAGTCCAAATGTCAACAATGCTTGTTGCATATAAAAATTTGACCTCCTAAGAATGTTCTGTGTCATCTAGTTAGAGAAGTGTTGATTTAAAAAATGTATATATATATATTTCCCTGAAATGAGTTGTGTTCTTGTATAGTAATGGTTGTTTTTTACCATATTTCTTTATCTTTGGATATGTCAACAACACATCCAAAGATGAAGAAATAGGTTGAAAAACAGATATCACTATTAAAATCTCATCTCGAGGGGAAAAAATATAGACATTTGTCTATGGACCTCACATACAAAAAAAAAACACAAATATGGAAACAAAGGCTTAAGTATATTAAGATGACAACACTATTGTCTTTTGTGTCAAAGGCCAATGGTTAGAGTATCAGACCCAGTTGATAAAATAAAGGACCTAGGTTCAATCTCTGGCCTAGCTCAGGAATATTATATGAAGATGATTAGAGAAAATACTGATCTAAACATGTAAACAATACATCCAAAAATGAGGAAATAGTCTGAAAAATAAACATCTCTAAAAACTTTCCAACTGAGAGTTTATTGTCACCTATCCATCATCCTTTAGAAAATATAATTGGAATATCAGAAAACCTTCAAGGTTAATGTTTCAGATAGTAGACAGTATTCTTGAAGTTACGTGTTAATCATGTCTTGGAATACCAAATGTATATATATATATGTCAGACCATAAGCCTTTAGTCCTCTAAAACATAAATTAGATGGATTGCATAATAATAATAATAATAGTAATGATGATTATAAACACTGGTCCAAATCATTGATTTCATTTTCCTTTTTTTTTCTTTTTTCTTTTTTTTCTTTCTTTTTTCTTTTTTTTTTTCTTTTTAGTGAACTCTTTCTTATCTTTAGTAAATAATTTACTGGCAGTATGTTCTAGCAAAATCTTAGAGTTGTTTTGACCCTAGGTATCCCTGGCCAATATTCCTAATTCCTAAATGGTAATGTCACCCATGTGCCACATATAGACAGAGAACATTCTAGAATGACTTCAATGCTCATATCATGAAACCTAAGATGAAATTGTTATAAAAACAAAACAGAAATGGAAACAGTTATACATACACACACATATATGATGTGTGTGTGTATACATATATATATATATATAGAGAGAGAGAGAGAGATAGAGATATATATATATAATATACACTTGAATAAGCATAATTACAAATGCAGTTGTATATACACATATATTCACACTCCATACATATAATTACATACATAAATTTCTTCCATAGAAAAAGGAAAAGAAATGTACTCAATCAAAACAGATATATATATCTTGTTTAGTATATTCAACTACCTTTCTAGAAAAATCACTTTCAAGCAAATATCTCTAACATCTCGTGCAAATTAGTCTCTGAATTTATGAAGCTTGGCACCTTTTATCACATTTGAAAAAGTAGGGTTATTGTCCTGTAGGACACAGTTCCACACAGTGCCGTGTTATCAAATCCACAAGAATAATTAAACTATATATATATGGTGAAAATTAACTATTTTTGTGTGAAAACACCTCAAGCTCCTGTGTTTCTTCATGTAAATTTTATTATAAATAAGCTGCAAAAAAAACATTTTAAGGTATTTTCTGCTCAGTCATTATAGAACTTACAAAATGTTAACAGGATGTTAAGAGTTAACAGAAACCTCCAAATACTAATTCTTTGTCTCTATTCTTATTAATTATATATATATATATGCCATCTTTCTGAATGTGCATGCATTCATGTGAAAGGCTGTGTTCTTTGACATCAATTACCTGATGGAACCAAAAATGTGCAGAATTATTTTCCTGCTATTCAGTATAAATGTATTTTAATAGACATTCTCAAATTTGTTTGAACAGTTTTCTTTTCTGTTTATATACTCGAATACTTTACTGACTAAGCTATTAAAACAATACTATTCGGTAACATCACTCTCCAACAAAGGGTACTTGACTGAAACAAGACTTTTCTTCTTCCCCCTGGCAAACCAATTTATTACACTTTTGAACTGTTTATACTCACTAATTGCAATACAAACCTCCACTAGTTTGCTTGGAACCTACTGTTTACTTTATTAAAACATCATTATACAACTTAGAAAGAAAAGCAATTTGGAATGTTTTCTTAGCTACAATTAATGCCATATTCTTTATATGATTCGATGAAACTATATTAGATTTGTAATGCCTTTTAATTGAAAAGTAAATAAAAAATTTCATTTAGTTTAAGACTGCAAGTCATTTAGTTACATTTCATTCTTCTTACTAGGTAATTTTTGCATCAAATTTCTTCTGAAGTTCACCATTATTAAATTTTTAAATAAAAACCTTGTGTTTAACTGAATTCTCCACTACCCAGTAGCCATAATTTCATTTACACATGTTGCTCAGTTTGGTAAATCTCAGTAATTTAATTCCCATACTTAGAATATACAATTTTGTTTTGGTGGGGGGGGGGTTGCATGCTTAATTCTGAAAATAACTTTTTATAGAAGGAATAGTTTATATTCTAAATATGTAATAAAACATGAATTTGCTTCTACACTTCTGGTGTATAGAGTCTGGAACAAAACTTAATATTAATAGTTTGGTAAAAACTAGTATTTTTTATGAAAATTACATAACATGTACACATGCGACTATAAATGTACATATACATTCTTTAAGAATATGTTTAATAAATGATGGTTTTATACAAAATGAGATCTACTTTGCTATAGTCAAAAGATCATATTTAAAAGTTCATATCTTATCATTAATAAGAATGATAACAGCACTGAATGGTTGTTCCTGCATTACCACTTTTTTTTCACACATTCTATGAATAGGTCTTTTTTGATTGGGTTACATTTCATTTTCTTTAAATTATTTTGTGAAATATGTAGTTAGACAAAGTATGTTCACTATTTTTTCTTCCATATTGCTTTACACCAATTTTTTTCCTCTGTCTCTGTCAACTGAGACAAGCAGAAATATATTAAATGTGAACCTGAAGAATATTTGACTTTGCCAATTTGCCACCTATATAGGCTGAGTCGTTAGCATGTCGGACAGAATACCTTGCAATATTCATTCCGGCACACTGTGCTCTTAGTTCAAATCCTGCTGAGGTCAACTTTGCCTTTCATCCTTTCTGGGTAGATAAAATAAAGTACCAGTCTAGGGTGGTGGACTGGTGGAATCATTAGAGCATTGGATGAGATGCCTCACAGTATTTATTCTGGCTCTTTGCATTCTGAGTTCAAATCTCGTTGTGGCCTACTTGGGTGGTAGACTTAATCCGTCACCCAGTTTAACACTACCGCCTGGCCCTTGAGTGCCTTTAGTGGAGTCCACTTTGTTGCAAGCATTCATACCAGGTCTCCGGTCTGAGGATGCCTTCCTCCTACCAGTCTCAGAGGCCCTGGAAAAATGGTGATGGGCACTGCCTTCCCTCCAGACTAAGTAGTAAAAAAAAAAACAGATAAATATTTAACTTTAGTCTTCTGTTTGTTGTCTGTTATTGATGGAGCAGGGATACTTGAAGAGCCACAAAAATGCCCTACTAGCTCTTGGAGCTATAGTAATACTCTACGGAACCTTAGAAGGGCTTAAGTTCTCTATCAAGAGGTTGGCCTGTACCTTCAAACTCCTGCAGAAATTGTAGATTAGTCTAATCAATTATAGAATACATTATAAAAACATTAACTTTATATTATATGTCATTTCATAGTTTCCCTCCTTTAAACAAAAATAACAACTAAGGTATATATTAAGTTGTTTTTTTGTTTGTCAAAATATTCAAATTAAAAGTTACCTGTTTCTCTCTCTCTCTCTCTCTCACACACACAGATGTGTTTGTCTGCATATGTAGACTATATATATATATATGATTCTCTAATGAGATGAAACTGGCCAGTCAGTGTGAGGAATTGTACCTTCAGTTCCCTCGATAAAATATTGATACTCTACGCTTGTATTGAGTTCTCTGTCTTCTAGAGATAGCCTCATCTAGTAGTATTATACATACATACATACATATATATATATATATATACGCATTGTACAAACAAGACCATGTATAACTACAGAGACGGGAATAATGTATTTAATAAAGCAAATCATTTTCCAAATCACAAGCCAATCAAATCCATAGAGCTAATGCTTATTTCTGATTTTCATAATTATAATCAGATGAACGATAAACTTCTTCCTTCATAGAACACTGGTATACTGCAGCTAGCCCTTCCCACCAGAGAAATTTAACCCAATACTGCAAGCCAATGAAATACTCATCAATTCATGATGTTTCCACTGCTTACAATGGCAAAATATACCATCTATAGTACCTAATTAGAGTTAGATGGACTTGACCATTGAGAATTGTCTTGACCATTGACACAAAATAGTTCCAGTAGCAAACTACAAAGCATCTCAGCTGTTTGACCAGATCCCTATCAACTTATCCATTTATGCTCTCCTATTTAACTAACCTCGAACATAAACATACAAAGCACTCAACTGTGGGAAGCAACCAATCACCTCACAGATAGAAGTACTTGAATCAAAGATAATCTCTAGAATTTGAGAACACTCTTGATTGTCTGTGTCAACAAGAATCAACTCTTTTATCTAACACTTTGGTAGAATCCTTAAGTCTGTGAAGTTGACTTCAATCTAAATTACCAATTTTGGTGCTTATCCCAAATTTTACTTGTAATTATTCTACTAACTTCTAAACTATAAAAGGTTAAGCTAACTTCAACCAGACTTGATCAAAACAGTTTAAGGTTCCAAGTTAGGTGCTTTTTCACTAAGTCTCTGTTCTGTAATATGTTAAGTGTTTAGTTAAACAGATGAACATTTTGAGTATAGTATGTATATGCATATTAGTGTGTAAATGAAAGCATGCATATACACTGCCCTGATGAGAGCAGGATTAGCAGGAGAAAGTGCCTGGGGCCTGTGCACACCCAAAGGCCCATAAAAAAATCTTACACCTTGGACTCCCACTAGAGGCCCTGACCCTGGGACCCACTGCCACTCATGGCAGCCCTGCATATACATATATGTTTGTGTGTGTATAATGGAGAGAGAGATTAAGAATGAATAAAAATAATGATTATAGTATTTCACATTTGTCTACGTTTATGTCCTTGGAGAAGGAGCAAGAAATCAAGAGATGAGTGGGTTCGCAGCACAATTATTTGGTATCTTTGTTTGAATCTTGTAGTACTATTTATCTGTTATCTCAAGTCTTAAGGAAATTAATGTACAGAGGAAAACTAGTCTACTTCGCTAAAGATAGATCTAATTTTAATAACTTCTCAGCATAATATATTCTAAAAGGTTTAGTTAACTGTAGAAAGTAGCAGTTTAGTTTAGCTAAACTGCAAAATTGTGGTTGTTTAGCAGTGTCAAATATGGCTCACAGAACACTTTAGACACATAATTTATGGGTAGGAAGTAGATTTTGTAACTTTGCTTGCCTCAGATATTAAAGAGAAATTAAAAGATGTCTTGTACACCTCCAATGGATTTCTTTTCTAATTATGTAATTAAGCTCATAAAAAATAGCTATAGTTCCTAAAAAGATACAGTTGACTTTGTTAAAAAAAACTTACTTTAATTTGTTGATTCTATTGACTATTTCTCTTTTAATAAATTGTACATTTATATTTTGATTTAAATCCTTTTTCAGTTGTTTTCTTTGGTTTCTTTTTTAACTGGTTAATGAAAAAAATAATTTCTTAAGTTTAAGTCTCTTACTCAGGGACTCAATAAAATATTTTCCGCAAAATACGATCTCTATATCCAGGAGCCTTAACCACTTACTTGATCAGTGTTTCTACTTGATATGATATTAACAAAATTAATTGTTATTTCCAAAGAGTTTTTTTTTCTTTTTCATTTACAATGCATTATTTTCATAATCTTTTCATAAAACTAATATATCTTGTGATAAATTATAACCCGGTATTGGCGCAAACAGAAAAATACCTAGATTTGCATTTATTTACTATTTATTTCCTCTCATTTCTTCTGTTAAAAATTCATACAATTTTAAAGAGATTGAAGAATATCTACTATATTTGTGATACATTTGGTATATTTTTTAATTTTGAAATGTTTTATTAGAAAGGCATCCATGGGCTATGTCACAAGCAATTATTTATTATTATTATTATTATTATTATTTCACTGCGCTCTGAGTTCAAATCCCGCCGAGGTCAACTTTGCCTTTCATCCTTCCGGGG
>JAOPJM010001738.1:9059544-9072269 GCA_027124095.1 Muusoctopus leioderma
TATATATACATACATATATATTATATATAAATATCTATTGATACAGATATATCTACATACACAAAGTGAGATAGAGAGAAAAAAGAGACCAAAATCGAATATGCCAATCGTTATCCCTTTACATCATTTTGTCACGCATTCTTCGAGTTGCGGTGTCATACGTTCTGTCCCATTGTTGGAAGGGGAGAGAAAGTGTGATACTGTCTGAAACGTATGGTAGTGTCTGTGTATTTATGTAGACTAGCAGTTATCATACATGTACAATAACACATTCTAATACATGAGGCAAAGACCTAGTAAGATCAAATCGTTTAAATATTAGAGGTTATAATATAAACAGAAGTGGATATAACGTCAGACTATTGTTCACCGTTGTATACATTTACTTAAATTATAACGAATGTGCTTACATTAAAGAATCGTTACACCGTCTGAAATATGCCCCATGCCGTATTTAGTGACGAACCTTTACGTTCTGAGTTCAACTCTCGCTCGCCGACGCCAACACTACTTGTCATCCTTCTGGATCGATAAAGTACTAGTCTAGTACTGGGGTCATTATGATCGACAATAACCATTTCCAAAATTTGAGGTCTTGTGGTTATGTTTGAAATTATTTGACTCGAGTGAGTACCTTGGGAAAAGTAAATCTTAACCAAATACAAAGAATGTGAAGGAAAACACGTAAACAATTGTTGTTTGGCTGAATGTCTTTCTCTATTAGGGGAAAACAAGCTTTTCCTAGATACAACGACTACTCCTAGATATACTCGATCATTATGTCTGTCGACATTCGGGGTGCTTTTGCAGTGCGCAGAATTACTTGCAGTGCACCATTACATGCATTCATTCTTTTTCTGAGCTGCTTGTTTGTTTGTAGCTTGGCTGTTGTTTACATTGATCAATGTTCAATGATTTTGTAAGGTTTTCTTCTATTTTCTTTATTATTTCTGTTAGGTTTTTCTCACGCTTAACTCTGGTTGATCCGCTGCGATGTGTGTTTTTTTCTCTGTTTGTTATTAGAGATATTGTCAAGTGTATACATTTGCAGTGGCAGTGACTGTGACTTGTAATGTCTGGAATTTGTATGGTTTGCATAATCTTGTGTATTTAAATCTTTTTTTTTTTCATTTAGCATTTGATTTGCTGTACTGTCTTATTTGTTTCTTGCATTTTATGTTCTTTACTATGATCACTTTATTTTGAGGTCCCAGTTATGTGTTGTTGTCTCTGTGTTGCTTTCTTTAATTTGTGGGGTCTTTATTTGTTTTGGATGTGGTACGATATTATGTGATCATTTCATTGTTTGTTGTGGGACTTTTTCATGTGTAGTCGAATTTTTAGTTTTATTTTGTGTATGCTTTGTGTCCATAATTTGTTTTTTTCTATTCCAATTTTGGTGTAATACTTTTCTCTGTTGTTTGTTCTATTTTCACCATAAATCGTGCGTCTCCTTTATAATGCTTGTTTGTATTGGATACGGCGCTGTTGTTTAGTAGGCTGTAACACTTCAATGTAGCTTTCATTTGGTCGAGTTTTATCTTTTAATTTTGTTTATATTTTGCATGGTGATATTAAGAGACAGTCGTTTCTCCCCGAAGTTATAGATTTAAGGAGACACTACTTCTGAACTACATGTCACGAATGTCTTTCCGTACAATGATAGTATTAAACTCGTACTGCATAGGTGTTATTTGAAGATTTTCTATTGCTATTTGTTTTCTTTGTATTTAAAAGTCCATTCTGTTTTGTCACGTTCGACTCGTTTATGCATTTATTTTTTATTTTCGTGTGTCTGTTGTATAAACAGTAAATTTTGCCTGAAGTAATAATATGTAATACGTGAACACGGTAAGTATCAGCTGTAATTATTTGGGTCCTTCTGTTTTGTTTTGCTTGCATTCAATTATTACGGTATTCTTTCTGTGTCACTGCGTCCTGAGTTCAAATCCCGCCGAGGTCAACTTTGCCTTTCATCCTTCCGGGGTCGATAAAATAAAGTACCAGTCAAGTACTGGGGATGATTGCTGGCCTTGTGCCTAAATTAGAAACTATTATTATTATTATTATTATTATTATTATTATTAATAAAGTGGATTGGCAGAATCATTAGAGCATTGGAAAAAATGCCTTGCAGTATTTGTTCCAGCTCTTTATGTTCTGAGTTCAAATCCCTCTGAGGTCAACTTTGCCTTTCATCCTTTCGGGGTTGATAAATAAAGTACCAGTCTGAGGTCAATATAATTGACTGTTTCCCGCCCACCAAATTTCTGGCCTTGTACCTATGTTAGAAACTATGATAGATGGTGAATTGGCAGAGTCGTTAAGGTGTCAGATAGAATGCTTTGCGACATTTGTTCCAGATCTCTGCACTCTGAGTTCAAGTCCCACAAAGGTCAACTTTCATCCTTCTGGGGTTGATAAACAAAGTACAAGTCAAGTACTTGGGTCGGTCCCTCTCCCCACCAATATTTCTGGCCTTGTGCCTATGTTATAAGCAATTATTATTATTATTACTATTATTATTATTATCATCATCATCATCATTAAGGATGGTGGATTAGATTGGCAGAATCATTAGAGCATCAGACAAAATGCCTTGCAGTATTTAGCTACAGCTCTTTATGTTCTGAGTTCAAATCCTGCCACAGTCAACTTTGCCTTTCATCCTTTCAGGGTCGATAAACAAAGTACCAGTCAAACTCTAGAGTCGATTATAATCAACTTGCACCTCCCCACAAAATGTATGGCCTTGTGCCTATATTAAAATTTATTATTATTATTATTTGGTGTGGAGATTTGAGGAAAGGCATGAAATTCACCACCTCCTGTTCTTCTCTCTGTAAACCCAAGGATAATATGCCTATTTGAAAATATCATCATTGTTGTTGTTTATATTGTACCAATATTATGTACTGATATTATTTTGGCACATTATAGGTAACTCAAACATTCAGTTACAAACTTCTTTTATTCCTTGTTGAGTTCCAAACAAATTTGTAATTAGAGGGTTTGTTTTTCCAGTTGTTCTTACCACCCCTGTCCCCTCACAAATGTCCTTTTAAAAAACAGAGTAACAAATTGAGTTTTGGAATTTGAATATATATTATTGTGAATTACACCTATGATTTATTTTTTTCATGTCTAATGAGACAACAATTTATCAGTCCTGAAAATAATCATTAGGCTTCCCTAAAGAAATTTAAAGGCTCAGAAGAATGGTTTCCGAGTCAAGAGATGAATGAGAGTAAACCTTATTTCAAACTTGATAATATACCCCACCTACTTTAGTGAACTTATATACCTAGTCTTACATCAACTTGATTGTTCTCTATTTAAGATAATTTATTTTTTAATGTTGTTATTGTTTAACTCCAGATAATATACCCCACTTACTTCAGTGAACTTACATATGTATCCCTAGTCTTATGTCAACTTGATTGTTCTATATTTAAGATAATTTATCTTTTAATGTCGTTATTGTTTAACTCCAGAGCAGCCCTATTTGAGTAAATCTATGATCAATAGTGTTCTAGCCATGACCATCCCAACTTATTTTCAGGCATTGTGTAACCAGAACTACATTATCCAATATGTCTTTTTTTTAAAAGATAGTATGAGATTTGGCTGCTATTTCTAGCAGATTGAGCAACCACATTTGCATGTGAGATAATTATCTTATGGCGGACATTTAGGGTTTGGTGCAATGGTAAGAGCATCAGACTAGTTGCTTTATGGTATCCTAGTTCAGTGCCTTCTCACTCTGAGTTCAAATCTTGCTGCAGTAAACTTAACCTTTTTATCTTTTCAGGATTGATCAAAAAATAGAATCTTTGATTCAACTGATCTAAGATTTGCAATTGGGTTGTTAGGCTGCTGCTACTGACCAAAGGTTAAAGGCTTGTATCCTGTGTAACTTGTACAGCTCTCGACTTTTATTGATATGTCTTTTGTTAGCTTCTATTCAAATCAAGCCAACAAAACACTTTTTTTTTAATTCCTGAAATCCTCCTACAGGACTAGAGAAAGTATCAGGAAATCACTGTATCCTCCCTTTAACCTTACTTGAATTGAATCTGTATTCAAAGACAAAATTCCCAGTGATGCCCCAGCAACCCAATAGGTTACAAGATACTACTTGCTCAATCCCAATGATATAATGTTTGGAGATAGGAATGCTACACAAACTTACAATCAGGTAAATTCTAATAATAAGAAAAAAAGTTTTGAAAATTTTTGGTGGTTTTTTTTTCAATTACAAGTTATTTTAATTAATGCCAAAACTACATTAAGTTTGATATTTAATATACCACCTCCATGTCAATCAATGGTTTATGCCTTATCAACTGCAGCACTTTTGAGTCATATTAAATATTGAACCAATTGCCTCCACATTGTTAATAGTATAGTGCTGAATGTATATATATATATATATTTCATACTAACTTCCATTTCCTGGTTATGTAAATCTATATCATATTCATGCTGTACTCAGCAACTTCAAACATAAAGAATGTTTTATGACCCAACTGTTAGTAGTTACATTCACGTTGGTATTGGAAGTTGAGTGGAAATTGTTCTTGTTTTTAATATTGGTGACTTCTTCAGTGGGGGACCAGTTTGTTTATGAAAGCTTTTTGTGGAGGGTGTCTAGAGTTTTTGATGGAAAGCTCAACTGGCTTAATCTCTCCAATATTACCATGACTCTGGCAAGGATAAAAAACGAAGAAAAAGCCATATATGCCTTGTGTTAGTATTACTCTTCAACTTTTAATACTCTCTTTCTCACTTTTCTTCTTTCTTCTTCTTTATTTCATTTCATACTAATAGTATTTGAGATTGAATATATTTGGAAGTTCAAAGTATCTAATTTTGCATCTTCATAATGACAGAAGTGATAACAATGATGCCAATGACAGTGATCACAATGTTGTTCCTAATGTTGGTGGTAATAATCAGGAGAATAAAGACAAACCAAAAATAGCAATTTCTGTAACTAAAATGATGGCAATGATGACAACAAACAGCCCAATACCAATACTGATGTACTGATGATGATGATGATGATATGGAGAAAAGGGGTGGGGGTGGGGCGAAAAGCAAGGATACTCACACAGGATAATGACTACAACAAAGCTGATAGAAACAAATATTACTATAATATTGAAAGGCTGGATAGATGACCCATGGTAATAAAATGCTGGACAACTTGCTTTACTGCAACTAGTTTGGTAGCTTATTACTCTGAGTTAAAAACCCACTTATGTCAACATTGCATTTCATCCCTGCAAAATAATTAACCTGTAATATATTGGGGTAGAATCAGTTCACTATAGACCTTCCCCTTCAATATCAGTCTTGTGTCAAATCAAAAGAAACCAGTGACATTATTATGGAATGACATCACATAATTTTCTTTTCTTTCCTTTCCTCTTATAAATTTGTGACCTTGTGCCTACGTAAGAAATCAAGGGTGGTGGAGTGACAGAAATGGTAGAAAAGCAAACTCAAAATGCCTTACAGTATTTAGTTTCATCATCCTTACAAGCTGAGTTCTAATCCTGTCGGGATTGAGCTTTGCCTTTCATTTCTCCAGGCTCGATAAAATAAGTTCTTGGCAGTACTGGGGTTGATTCAGTTGGCTACAACCCTCTCTCCCCTATGAATTTATGGCATTGTGAGAATGCAAGAAATCCTTATTGCTAATGTGACATATGGGATGTCATAAAATAGATAAGTTTCCAGCAAGCTGAGTTGAACACTTTGTCTCGATACTCTCATGTTACTAATGCTCTTGGAAAGACATGAATGTCTCATAATTTCATTTCCCTTCTCCTATGAATCTGGTACTTCAAAATTGCAAAAATCAAAACCATTACGGTGACCACAAAAGGGGTGACAGAGATGGTAGAGCACCAAACTAGATGTATATCAGTATTTGCTTTATATCTCCCAATTAAGTTTGAGTTCAAATCCTTTTGAAGCAGAGGAGTTAACTTTGTATTTCATCCCTCCAGGGTTCAATAAAGCAAATACTAGCAATATACTTGAGGTAGATTTGGCTTCACCCCCCCAACTCAACAAATATTTAGCCTTGTGTTTGGTCAAAAGAAACCAATATCTATAACTATGTCGCTGGTGATAATGATTAGATGAAGAAAATATAATGACAGTGATACTGTCAGCAAGGATGATAATATCAATAAGAAAGACAAAAAGGCTGCTCATGTAACCCCAAAGTAGGACTAATATTGATGATGACTATGATGGCAAGTTGTATGATTGGTAATTGGCAACAATGAATTTCTATAGTGATTGATATGTTGTTGATACAGATGTGACAATACTAACTGTTAAAACCACAACCACACAACACATAATGATGACATTGATGAGAATGGGTACAAAAATGATAATATTGATGATCATGATGATGAACAACAAGGATGATCATAGCAACATTAATATTGATGATGATGATAACACTGATGATTTTGGTAGGATACAAATGAAGAATGCAGTCCAACTTAAAAAAAGACAATCATTTTGAAACTTGTTAACCAAGAATTTTAATTGCTCTTACACTAATTATAGTAGTTTGGTTGGTGAGAAAACTCAGCAGAGCAATAATTGAACTAATCTTTTTTTAAGTTGTCTAGGCTTCAACCTACTTTTTCATTTTTGATTTTTGGGTTGTTTAACAGTCTAGATTTTAATTGAAATATAATGTGGGGGATTAAATTTCAGATTAAAAACATTACACCCCTTAATTCCTTTATGGATATCTACAAGTTGAGTATTTGAAACCCAGCAAATTGTCACAGTACTTAGTAAATATTAAAAAAAAGTATGCCAGAGTGCTGAACCAAACAGTTGACTGTATTTAACCTCATCTCCCTCCTAGCTTTGAGTTCCAAACAAACCAAAGTTGAATTTGCCTTTTATCCTTCTTGGGTTGATAAAGTACTAGTAATAAACTGAGTCAAATCTATCACCTACACCCCTCACCTACAAAAATTGGACTTGTGCCGAGTCAAAAGAAACAAGTATTAACTGACATTATCTTGTGCTTACATTAGTAAACTTAATCTGAAAATTAACAAGTTGAAATATTAGCTCAATTGTTACAAGTTATTAAATTTATCAAATTTTACTAGGTTCTTGTTTAAATTAACAAACTTTTTTAAAAATCTGATAAGTAATATTTACTATGTATCATTTGTATCTTTCTCGTTTAACAATAATCTATACTTTGACTGCTAAAACTTTCAATGCTCTTTATATGATATAAAATACACTTGCATAATATATTTCATTGTAAGCAGTTCAGACAGCTGAATCTTAACTTTAATGAAAGAAGTTATGATTTCCTCTCTGTAGTAAATACTATAATGGATGGTGTTGACAAGGGGGAAAAAATCAAGTTTGACCATGTGGCTCTTTGAAACCTGAGAGTTTCAAAGTATGGATTTGGTCTGAAATTCTCTCAAGATAGATGACCATATCCCAGACAAAATATAGTGTTTCTGAACTCCTTTGGTGTTCTTGTTTCTATCTTCCCTGTCCCACTCAGTTTATAGAAACAACTGTAGTAGGCTGGATAGCTCTGCAGTTTGAATGACAATCAGAAAACATTATTGTGTACCATATTTTTCATCTCCTAGGATGTTACAAATGGTTATATGCGCCCTATTTTAACAAAAAATATTTAGAAAACAAATTAGTATTTTGTTTATGATTGCCATCTTCTTATTTGTATTTATTTTCAAAGCTACATAGGTAGTAGTATGCACTTTGACATGATATTCAGGAAATAATGTATTGGTAAATTGCAAACAAAGCTTTCTGTTATCTGTAGTAAGATTTGAAAGACTTATAACAAAATAATTTTGTTTTGTTAGTTCCAGGTTTAATATTATACACTTGGAGTCTAATTTTTACTAATTGCTTGTATTTGTAAGGGCTAATTAATTTATTTCCAAGATCTTGGCCCTGGAAGATAATTTTAAAGATGTTATATACAATAAACATAGCATCCTATGAGACAGAAATATAGTATTTACTGCCAGCAAAATACTTTATTATTTAATGTTTTTCTTTTCTTTTCTTTAATACCCTGCCCATCAAAAAAAGGAAAAGTGAATTATTTTGTCATGGAAAATGTTGAAGATAGATGCTATTTTATAATTTATTTCTTAATTAGTTAATTTAGGCTAAAAGCTTTTCATTTAGTTTTTAATTTCGTCTTATTCTTATTCTACTATAATAAGTTTTTTTTAATGAACTTATTTATAACGAGGTCTATGATGAAGTTTATTAATCCATTCTAAAAATATTTACAAAGTGAAAAAATAACCGAAGTAAAATAAAATGTTACAAAGTTTATTCAATTCAGATAAGAAAAAAAAGTAAAAACTGAAAACAAAACAGGACAAAAAGAAAATAATAATTAGATGTAATTTTTATAGTTTTTTTTTAATAATGGGTGTTATCTGACATGCCAGGTGTTAACATTAAAATACAAACTTAAAAAGAAAAAAAACTCTTTAGCCATAAGAAAAAATACAGAATTGTATAAGGTTTTGTTTTTTTTAATCACTCAACAACGAATTCTGTAACAGGAATAAACTATAAAACCAGTGTTGATTAAACAATTATTATTATTATTATAAGGTGGCAAATTGGCAGAGTCGTTAGCGCATCGGACAGAATGCCTTGCAGTATTTGTTCCGGCTCGCTACGCTCTGAGTTCAAACCCGCCGAGGCCAACTTTGCCTTTCATCCTTCCGAGGTTGATAAACAAAGTACCAGTCAAGTACTGGGGTAAATATAATTGACTGTTCCCCCTCCCCCGAAATTTCTGGCCTTGTGCCTATGTTAGAAATAATAATAATTATTATTATTATTAAACCCCCTGTGAACGTAATTTTATAGATCTTTTCTTTTTTCTTACTGAAACTTATTAATGAAATATTCCATTTTCTGTTAAACGGTTTGTAATACTATTCAGCTTTTTTTTACTGTAGTTGGTGGTTTAATAAAACCACTCCTAAGACTTGTTGTAAGATGAAGCTCTAAATTACTAAATGACAGAGTTATATTAATGAGAATTCCTTTCAATGAGAAATAAAGAAAATATTTCCTTTTGTCTTCATTAACTGATGTTTTGTTGTAATCTTTTTGTAAAACTTGACTGCTGCTAATTCATGTTTGATTGGTGGTTTGAAATTGGTGTGTCTAAGGACACTTGATCAAAGGTAGAAAGATGGCTGGCAATGATTGGTGGCCAGGAATGATAATCTGTAAGAGATTGGTATCTTAGTTGGGATAATAAAAGACTGGAAAATATTGTAAAATGTTATGTTATGATCCACTGAGTAATCAGGGCACCAACAAAACTTCATCCATCTATCATATTAAATGGAGCCGACACAGGAGTATTTATGTGGGGGTTTTTTACTGCTTAATCTGGAGGGAAAGCAGTACACATCACCCTTTTTTCAGGGCATCTGAGACTAGTGAGAGGGAGGAAGGTATCCTCAGACTAGAGGCCTGGCCCAAATGCTTGCAACAGAGTGGACTCCGCTAAAGGCACCCAAGAGCCAGGTGTTAAACTAGGCGACGGATTAAGTCTACCACCCAAGTAAGCCATAGTGGGATTTGAACTCAGAATGTAAAGAGCCATAATAAATACCGCAAGGCATTTTGTCCAATGCTCCAACGATTCCACCAGTCCAATGCCCTAGACTGGCACTTCATTTTATCTACCCCGAAAGGATGAAAGGCAAATTTGACCTTAGTGGGATTTGAACTCAGAGCACAGTGAGCCGGAACGAATACTGCAAGCTATTCTATCCAACACGCTAACGACTCTGCCAATTTTCTGCTCTGCTCGATTAATAGACCTGCTAGAAATAACAGTCAAACCTCCCTCAAATCACACTTTACCGGCTTAAAAAAAAAAGGAGAGACACATTGGATAGTGTAGTCCTAGATACCCTATGTCTGAAAATAAGATGCCATGGTCACAGTTGAAACACCTTTAATCATAGGTCTGTTCAATCAGAACCGGCCTGGGACTTAACAACAACAAGAATGGAGAAAACACTAATGTAGTTGTCTAAGGAAACACTTGTCAATCATATAGTGTTTTCAGAGTTTATAGCAGTACACTGTATTTCCCAGTGATATCTATTTCCAGCTAGACAAAATTATGGTTGTTGCTAGGAACACAACTTAAGACACTGGTGAACTGCCAACTCTATTGATTCTTGACTGGAAAGTAAGCAACTGGTAACTAATTTGTGATCAACAGATGATCAATCAGTTGATTGACCAGAATGATTGATCAATATACATTTTTGGCTTATTGGTGATACAGGAATGGCTTAGTTGTCAGTGGATAATTAATCAATCACTGATTGATATATAATTTGCAATCAGTAAATATTTGGTCAATGGCTAATTTGTAGTTTATTAGTTATCATTAGATGATTAATCAATAAATAATTGGTGGCTTGTTAGACAAATGATCAAAGCAGATCAAGCAGATTATTGATTAACTGATCAATAAATGATTGATCAATTACCAATTATAAGTGAATGACTGAGCATTAAAATATCAATAACCAATTGGTGAGCAATTAATAATTGATCAAAAACTGATTCAATGCTATTAAATTGATTATTGTTGATGACTTATTAGCCAGTATATATCTGACCAAGGAGTGATTAGAGGTGTAGCAAGGGAGAAGATGATGGAGGTAGAAGCAATGACCCCTGGGTGCAGGTGTCAAGAGGTGCAAAATTTCCTCTGGCCTTTCATGCCTGTTAATTAAAGCAGGGGTGCCAAAAGTGTCTTTTGCCCCCAGGCACTGAGAACTATTACTACTCAACTGGAAGTGATTGATTAAATAGATTGATCATCAACCTGAATGTATATTGACAAATTATGACCTATTAAAAGCCATTAGAAAGAAGTACTTTCATAATTGAAGGATTTAGGAAATTAGGGGTTCTTTCTCTTTGCTAGATGATACAGTATTCTTTCTTATTATTTCCTGTGAAGTGACATTTATTAGGAGTTCCTCTCAGAGTAAGTGTGTATTATTTAGCAATAAAGTTGTTTTATTTGCTCTTTCTTATTTTAAATCAGATTATTTTGTTCGCCCATCAGTGATTGATGAAAGCCATGACTTCAACTACATGGCACTTCAATAGAGGATGCAGCCATGAGGTGGACCAGAGAATCCTGACTGCTCCCATCTATACTACATCTTCTGTGTACTTTTACAAACGAGGAAACTATGGAAGTGGTGGTATTTCATTGTACAGAGATGCGTGATACCCCAACTACAGCAACAGAAGGTCTGCCACTTGTTTGTGGTTCCAAGAAGCTCACGTCAGTTGGGCCCAAAGTCATGACTTGCATGTGACTTAGTTTTAAATGGAGAGAACTTGTGCAGCAGCATCCATGCTCTCTCATCCCAAATCATCTGGATCTAGCATCAAGACATAGTTAGTACAGTTGGAGATGAGACTGGATGCAGGAGTTGCTGGAGACTTGGCAGAGTTTGACAAGAAACCATCAGTAGGGTTCCACTCCGATATTTCTGTTAGGATTGTTTCCCCTAGCCTTCTGCTATCCCTAGCACTGACAAGACAGCTTGATGAGGAGGGTTGCTAGGACAAAAACAAGACCTGCCAAAAGGCCGGATGAACCCAGCTCAGGATCAACGGCTATCTAGTATTAGTGTGCAGGGACATAGAAATACTTGAGTTGATGACTGAGCATGCAGTAAGTCCATTGTGAGAAATATAACCCTAGTTCTAGTCGGAACATCATCTAGGAAATGAAAAAATCCAAATCCCCCCCCCCACACACACACACACACACTGTCTTGCAGGTAAGATTGTGACACACAATTGCTATTGACAGACCTCTAACTAAGAGTCAAATAGTCTCACTGTATTGTGAGTATTATGGATAGCAGAAGGCTAAAGAAAATCAGGTTATACAATGGTAGCAAATACATGATTTAATTTTTAAGCATATTGTGTTATATTGAAAGCTTTTGGTTGGAGCAGTGTTCAACTTTTTGGAATATGGGTGCAGATATGTCCATGTGGTTTAGAAGTTTGCTTCACAACCACATGGTTCTGGGCTTTAGCCCACTGTTTAGCACCTTAGGCAATGAAATTTGGCAGATGGAAACTGTGTCCATCATATATAAATATATATATGTGTGTGTGTGTGTGTGTGAGGTGGATTAGGTATAATCCTAGCATTGTCCAAATTGAGCACTCAATTTGTTGTAACCTGTACTACTGTGTATATATACAAGGAAATTAGGACTCTGGTTAACATTCAGTTGATTGTAGATTGATTGTTCGGTCTGATGAGGTATTTCCCCCATGTTAATCCGAACCTAAAACAGATTGCGCATGCAGTTCACTGCATATGTAAGTGCACTTACTGAGGTCTGGAGTAGAGAAATACCGAAACATTTGTCACCAAATAAAACATGTATTGATCAAAAAATCCATCTTATTTTTGTTTATATATATACTAGCAGAGGTACCCGGCGTTGCCCGGGTATGAAGTATGTATGTATGTATGTATATATATATATACATACATACATCATACATACATACATACATCATACATACATACATACATACATACCTTCATAGATGTATATATATACATATATATATATATA
>JAOPJM010001738.1:9077388-9089154 GCA_027124095.1 Muusoctopus leioderma
AAAGTAAACTTAGCAAAGACTAAAGTTTTAGTAAGTAGGAAAGAAGACAGGACTCTGCTACCATCAGGGAAATGGCCGTGCTTGATATGCAGAAAAGGAGTCAGTAGAAATTTCCTATAGTGTAAACTATGGGTGCACAAGAGGTGTAGTGGGGTCACAGACAGACTGGCAGAGAAGGTAGACTTCATATGCAGTAGATTCTCAGGAGCAGTAAGCACACCTAGGTGACAAAATTAACAGTGAAGGTGGGAGTTCCAAGAGCATAGTAACCAGAGTAAGAATGGGTTGGAAGAAGTTCAGGGAGCTATTGCCTGTGTTTCTCACTCAGAGTAAAAGGCAGATTGTATTATGCCTGGGTACGAAGTGCAATGCTGCATGGTAGTGAAAAGTGGGCCTTGAATGCAGAGGATTTGCAAAGGCTACTAACAAATGAAGCAAGCATGCTCTACTGGATGTGTAATATTAGTGTCCATGAACAACAGTGTGCAAAATGAGCTGAGAGAAAAAATGGATATGAGGAATCAGATGTAGTGTGCAAGAGAGAAGACTGCACTGGTACAGTTATGTGATATGTATGGAGGATATTAGTTGTATAGAGATCTAGGAAGATATAGGATGAAGAGTGATCTCAGGGAGCTGAACCTCATGAAGGAGAGAACAAAGGACCACAATGAATGGTAATCTGTGGTGCTAGAGAAGACCTGCTAACTTGTGCAAGCATGGCAAAACATGTTAAAATAGTGGTGTAAAACTATTTAGTACATGAGAATGGAGTAGATGGAAAAAGTTGAATTAGTTGTTATCACAGCTTTTGGTGTATATATTTATTACATGTAAATATTTAATCTCTAAAGATATTTACAATTTTCTTTGAGTTCATCATATCTCAAAATATATCCACATGTTAATTAATCTTAATTACTAATGGCGAAACGTTAGTTTTTTCCTCTTCAGTAGGAGTTAGGTAGAATTTCTGACATTGCTTTTTATAGTATCTTGTGTAAATTCATTATCCCTTAAGCTACATTTAATTTACATTACTTTTCACTCCAGCATGATTCTGATTCAGCTGGTATTTACCATTTTTTTTTTTTCATTTAATTCTTACTAACTATTTTCACCAAACACTACTTTGACTTCCTGTCTCGCAAATAGTATCCACCAATATCCTTGATTATCAGTGACCTTCTAAAAATGAAGAGCATCAAGATGACATAAAGATAGATAACAAGGAAACTTGCTTTGTAAATATAAAAACATCATTTTAAACACTTTATTTGAACAAAACTGGATTTATATAGGAGAAAAAAAAAGCATAATGCAAAAGTTATTGAGAAGGAATACACATAAATTTTTATTGACGTCTCCAAAATAGTGTTTTTATACCATCAAAAGAATGAAATTATGCCATTAACAAATTTATGAAGCATTTCCCCTCAAATAATTGAATAATTTAGACAAGTTAATGAAACACTCATTTGTCTAAACACAAATTCACACAAGAGTAAACATTCTGTCCCATAAAACTGATTTGTTAAAATCATTATCAGAATAATAATGATGATGGCTGCAAATATGAGTGAGAAAAAATAAGAATGAAGACAAAGAAAAAAATTTGCTCTTAGCTATACATTTTAATGAAAGGTTTTTCATGAAATATTCAAACTTTTGTTAGGAATGGCATTATTTATTGAGTACAAATAAGTTTATGCAATCAGGAATTGAAATAGTACAGATATGAACCATCAATATGGGATTTGGGAAATTATTGATACAAGCTATAATATTGTAGAATGTACATAAAAGAAAGTCACAACAAACACTGATACTAATAATAAATATTATTAAATGGAGGGCATTTAGTAATATAAAATAATAGGGTATGAAATATGGGACAGAAACATTCAATGACTTTTTGAGGATATCAAAATTGGCTTGCACATTCAAGCATCAAGTTCTACTGGAAGAGTGAAAGTGTTAAAATTAAAATAATGGAGGGCATTTTAATGCTCAAGTTAAGGATTTATATTTTTTGTCAATAATGGAATTAAGTAAATTTATTGAGTGCATACTTTTGATTTTATTCAGCCCTTTGAATTTAGAAGACTCAATACTGGCTACTATTTGAAAGGTATTGACTAAGCTTTTCATGTTTCATAAAATACATGGGGTTATAAAACATTTGCCCAATGAAAAGGATCTTCATCCAAATACAATAGTCAATGAAGCAACAAGTATGGAGGAGAACTTTTGCAAAGAAACCATGTAATCCAGTATTTGAAAGTGGAACCACTGTAGAAGAGTGGAAATCAGGCTTTAACACCCCACTACCAAAGGAAAGAGAACCTCAGAACATGAGTAACTACAAAGAAATTTCACTCCTGAACAATGCTGCAAACCTGTTCAACCAAATTTAATTAAACAGGATAGAATGGTGCAGACTCATCATCATATTTATTGATTTAAAAAAAAAGTATTTATCAGTGTTAACTACAAAGATATGTTTGAGATACTGATATCCAAAAGTATTCCAGAGGATGTTGGTACTGCAATGCAAAATTTATTTGAAAATCAAGATTGATTTCATGGTAAATGGTAAGAAACTAAACTATCTTCTGGTTGACAAAAGTATATTAGACTGTTCCCTTACCTGTTCATCATAGTAAAGAGAAAATAGCAAAGATCAATAGAAGTTATTCAACAGAAATATTACTGTAATAGTTTGGCAAAACAAAACCCATTTTACTTTGTGACTTCATTATACATTTTTTCTTTACTAGCTGATAGGTACTAAAATATATCTCGGTTGAATGCAGAAAAATTCCTATTTATTGCATTGAACCAATGAATGCTCACAATACCGAATGTGGCATCAACAATGGATAGATGACACAATTTCAAAAGTGTATGTGCCACTATAACTTGGAATGACATATGATGATGTAATTCTTTATGTGAATTAGATTCTTGTTTATGAAATTAGTAAAGCCACATTCTCAACCAGCAAAGAAAAACTTCACGTTTCATGATATTTTGGAGAATCTGAAGAACTTGTTAGGGACACATAAATTGGCAAGAGTTCGTTTGGGAATCACCATTCAAAAGGAGCCCTTGAAGGTAAGCAACTGCAGTAAGATGCTTATCATAATATCCACTGGTGTAGGCCAAAATAATAAGTGGCATAAAAAGAGCCAACTGAATAATAGAGAAAAAGGAGTTGGCCAAATTAAAACTGCCTACAAATACATCTATTGTGAAAAATATAGATACATTAGTCAATAGCAAAGCAATGAGTGGTTTGATTGGCATTATAATATAGAATGCTGGCACTGAGACTCAAAAGCTAAGACTACATATTAATTATATGTCTATACTGTATTATATTTTCAATTACATGATTATAAAAGCATGTTTCTGAATATGTAGGAGTTATGAGATATTATGAGATCAAGGGTATCAGGTAGGGCAGCTATATATGTGAAGCATCAGCATTCAAAGAGTTAAACACTGGTGTACTGAAGAGAGAATGTATATATTTTAACATCTATACCAGAGACCCTTCATTTCAGAGGAAGTTGATATTAGCAATGAACATCTTTTCAGATGTCTAATGTGTTTACATGAAAATACTGCTATAAAACTGGTAGTAGCTTTCTTTATTGCTCATTTCTGTTTGAAAATGTTGGCTATTCAGTAGGGTAGTCTTTAGTTTTAGCAATGTCATAAAAAATATCTCCACATTAGTGTGTGCACCTTTGTTAATATTGGCATAATTTTTTCCCCTAGTTTTCTATTGTAAATTTTGACAGGATCTTTCAATTTTGCAGATTACGTTCCACAATCACTATTGAAATACCAGAATTTTACAATGACTTGTTATAAATCAACAATTATTATACAATTAACACAAAGACACACACACACACACACCAATGTGAGGGAGGTATCTTATTTTTTTATGATGCCACTAAAATCAAAGATTACCTTTAGTGGAATAGATATTACTCAACATTTCTTTCTACAATTATTTCAAAAACAAGACAGAACAACCCATCTCCCAATTATCATAGAAAGCATACTAACTAGCAGTATGGTTTACATTCATTGCTGCATACAGTTTCATTGACTTTCATTTACAGCAATTTAGTCAATCCTATTAATATTGCAAATATCAAAAGACTTTGGCAAGAAAAGGAAGCGAAGTTGAAACCTTAGTATCTATTCAAGTATATTGGAATATGTGTAATTTTTAAGACACCATCATTAGTGTGTAGCCATTATTACAACTGATTCAACAATAATTACAATGGCAAAAACGCAACTGGAAATAATCATTTCGTTCAATGAAATATTCTTATAGAGAATGTTCATATAGAAAAGAAAACATACCACTGTGAAATGTGTGATAAAATATTGTCAACTAATAGCATCTCACTTTATCCCAAAGTATTTAGGGATAGATGCTACTGTGAAATTTGTGGGAAGCACCTGCATCAAGTAATCATTTGTCTATGCATAACAAATGGATACAGAAGAGTCCATAAAAATTTAGAGAAATCTCCTGTTTCAAAGCTCAGAATTGTTCAGTATCTGGTTGAACTAAAATGTTGTAGAATCCCATGATTTCCTTATCTTCCAGACAGAAAAATGATAACTATAGTATCATGGTGTTACTCAACAACAAGACTGTGAAACAACATGGTTCAGGTGCTTCACATTGTAGTATACAGACTCAAATTATAATGATTTGAGCATTTAGTAACAAGAAAGCATCATAACTGAATAACTTCTCGAGTGAAGACAAACAAAAGTAAATTTAATTCGTATTAACTATTTCGAACAAAGACTACTTTTCCCTTTCTACTTTGCAAATATTATTCAATATCCTTGAATATCATTTTAACATTGAAGTTGAACAAAACTGGATTTGTATAGGAGAAAGAAAAAAAGCATAATGCAAAACAGTTATTGAGAAGGAATACACAAAGTTATATTGACATCCCCAAAATGGTGTTCTTTTGCCATCAGAAGAATGATACTATGTCAATGGCAAATTTATGAAGCATTTCCCCTCAAATAATTAAACTTTAGAAGAGTAAGGGGTCACTTATCTAAACACAAACGGATTCACACAAGAGTAAAAATTGTCCCATAAAACTGATTTGTTAAAATCATTATTAGAATGATGATGATGACTGCAAATATGAGTGAGAAAAAAAACAGGGATTAAGACAAAGAAAAAAATAAAGAATCAGGACAAAATTTTTTTACACTTTTAAAGAAAGTTTTTCATAAAATATTCAGTCAAACTTTTGTTAAGAATGATATTATTTATTAAATAAATGAAAGTTTACGCAATCAGGAATTGGAGCAGCAGAGATATGAACTATCAATGTGGGTTTTGAAAATTTTTGATACAAGCTATAATATTGTAGAATGTACATAAAAGAAAGTCACAACAAACACTGATACTAATAATAAATATTATTAAATGGAGGGCATTTAGTAATATAAAATAATAGGGTATGAAATATGGGACAGAAACATTCAATGACTTTTTGAGGATATCAAAATTGGCTTGCACATTCAAGCATCAAGTTCTACTGGAAGAGTGAAAGTGTTAAAATTAAAATAATGGAGGGCATTTTAATGCTCAAGTTAAGGATTTATATTTTTTGTCAATAATGGAATTAAGTAAATTTATTGAGTGCATACTTTTGATTTTATTCAGCCCTTTGAATTTAGAAGACTCAATACTGGCTACTATTTGAAAGGTATTGACTAAGCTTTTCATGTTTCATAAAATACATGGGGTTATAAAACATTTGCCCAATGAAAAGGATCTTCATCCAAATACAATAGTCAATGAAGCAACAAGTATGGAGGAGAACTTTTGCAAAGAAACCATGTAATCCAGTATTTGAAAGTGGAACCACTGTAGAAGAGTGGAAATCAGGCTTTAACACCCCACTACCAAAGGAAAGAGAACCTCAGAACATGAGTAACTACAAAGAAATTTCACTCCTGAACAATGCTGCAAACCTGTTCAACCAAATTTAATTAAACAGGATAGAATGGTGCAGACTCATCATCATATTTATTGATTTAAAAAAAAAGTATTTATCAGTGTTAACTACAAAGATATGTTTGAGATACTGATATCCAAAAGTATTCCAGAGGATGTTGGTACTGCAATGCAAAATTTATTTGAAAATCAAGATTGATTTCATGGTAAATGGTAAGAAACTAAACTATCTTCTGGTTGACAAAAGTATATTAGACTGTTCCCTTACCTGTTCATCATAGTAAAGAGAAAATAGCAAAGATCAATAGAAGTTATTCAACAGAAATATTACTGTAATAGTTTGGCAAAACAAAACCCATTTTACTTTGTGACTTCATTATACATTTTTTCTTTACTAGCTGATAGGTACTAAAATATATCTCGGTTGAATGCAGAAAAATTCCTATTTATTGCATTGAACCAATGAATGCTCACAATACCGAATGTGGCATCAACAATGGATAGATGACACAATTTCAAAAGTGTATGTGCCACTATAACTTGGAATGACATATGATGATGTAATTCTTTATGTGAATTAGATTCTTGTTTATGAAATTAGTAAAGCCACATTCTCAACCAGCAAAGAAAAACTTCACGTTTCATGATATTTTGGAGAATCTGAAGAACTTGTTAGGGACACATAAATTGGCAAGAGTTCGTTTGGGAATCACCATTCAAAAGGAGCCCTTGAAGGTAAGCAACTGCAGTAAGATGCTTATCATAATATCCACTGGTGTAGGCCAAAATAATAAGTGGCATAAAAAGAGCCAACTGAATAATAGAGAAAAAGGAGTTGGCCAAATTAAAACTGCCTACAAATACATCTATTGTGAAAAATATAGATACATTAGTCAATAGCAAAGCAATGAGTGGTTTGATTGGCATTATAATATAGAATGCTGGCACTGAGACTCAAAAGCTAAGACTACATATTAATTATATGTCTATACTGTATTATATTTTCAATTACATGATTATAAAAGCATGTTTCTGAATATGTAGGAGTTATGAGATATTATGAGATCAAGGGTATCAGGTAGGGCAGCTATATATGTGAAGCATCAGCATTCAAAGAGTTAAACACTGGTGTACTGAAGAGAGAATGTATATATTTTAACATCTATACCAGAGACCCTTCATTTCAGAGGAAGTTGATATTAGCAATGAACATCTTTTCAGATGTCTAATGTGTTTACATGAAAATACTGCTATAAAACTGGTAGTAGCTTTCTTTATTGCTCATTTCTGTTTGAAAATGTTGGCTATTCAGTAGGGTAGTCTTTAGTTTTAGCAATGTCATAAAAAATATCTCCACATTAGTGTGTGCACCTTTGTTAATATTGGCATAATTTTTTCCCCTAGTTTTCTATTGTAAATTTTGACAGGATCTTTCAATTTTGCAGATTACGTTCCACAATCACTATTGAAATACCAGAATTTTACAATGACTTGTTATAAATCAACAATTATTATACAATTAACACAAAGACACACACACACACACACCAATGTGAGGGAGGTATCTTATTTTTTTATGATGCCACTAAAATCAAAGATTACCTTTAGTGGAATAGATATTACTCAACATTTCTTTCTACAATTATTTCAAAAACAAGACAGAACAACCCATCTCCCAATTATCATAGAAAGCATACTAACTAGCAGTATGGTTTACATTCATTGCTGCATACAGTTTCATTGACTTTCATTTACAGCAATTTAGTCAATCCTATTAATATTGCAAATATCAAAAGACTTTGGCAAGAAAAGGAAGCGAAGTTGAAACCTTAGTATCTATTCAAGTATATTGGAATATGTGTAATTTTTAAGACACCATCATTAGTGTGTAGCCATTATTACAACTGATTCAACAATAATTACAATGGCAAAAACGCAACTGGAAATAATCATTTCGTTCAATGAAATATTCTTATAGAGAATGTTCATATAGAAAAGAAAACATACCACTGTGAAATGTGTGATAAAATATTGTCAACTAATAGCATCTCACTTTATCCCAAAGTATTTAGGGATAGATGCTACTGTGAAATTTGTGGGAAGCACCTGCATCAAGTAATCATTTGTCTATGCATAACAAATGGATACAGAAGAGTCCATAAAAATTTAGAGAAATCTCCTGTTTCAAAGCTCAGAATTGTTCAGTATCTGGTTGAACTAAAATGTTGTAGAATCCCATGATTTCCTTATCTTCCAGACAGAAAAATGATAACTATAGTATCATGGTGTTACTCAACAACAAGACTGTGAAACAACATGGTTCAGGTGCTTCACATTTTAGTGCACAGACTCAAATTATAATGATTGGAGCATTTAGTAACAAGGAAGTATCATTACTCACAAACATATAATCACCCCCCGTGAAGACATAAACAGAAGTAAAATTACGGATATAAGTTGCAACTGGTGTTGCTAGAAGGCTTTCATTATATTATATTAAGTAAACTACCTTCTCGCTTTGATTCACAAATGTCGTGCTATGAATTTGATGCTATGTTCCTTTTGTTACTGGGTTTTTTGCAGAGTGTGTTATCTACCCTTTTATAATCGAGATTCACTATTGAGGCTAAATTACTATCCCGGCATTTCCTTTAACACATGGAACAATAATTCCCAGATAGAACTATAAGTTAATAATTTTATCTTGCTACTTACAGATTCTTTGAATTATGATGAAGGAATTTAAAATTTCTCAAGTGTTCAGTGTATGAGTTACAAAGAAAACAAGTACAGAAGATAAAAAGACACTTCTGGTTGCTTTGAGTGGAGTAATTTATAGGAAACTTTAAAATATACCTATAAATTAAAAAAATCTCCATCGTTATATTAGAATTGATATCCATCAAGATAGTTGTATTAATACAGCTGTGAAACATTCTGTGTTACATTCTCTGTCCTGCTCAATGATGACAGCAACAATACAAATAGAAATGATAGGGATGTCAGCTATATCATACAGAATTCCATCATTCTGATAAGAGAAAACTACCTATACAAAGCTATTATTTACAAATTGATACAACACGCCAGGCAGAAATGTCCCTATACTGTCAGCAGGGTACTAAAAAATTTGCCTAAAACACACATGCATCGAAGATACACAAGGAATGTGGCTATATTTAGAAGAGAGGCTAAGTTATATTCTACACAGGGTTGATCCAGTTTAAACAAGCACAACATGTAGATCTTTTGGTAATGATTAACAGCTGCACAAGTCAGATGCATTCCTGAGAATTACAATTTATGAAATAATCCTAGGGATAGGTAGCTGGAGGATCCTTTAAAGCATGTGAACCAAATCTGCTTCATCAATTGCTTAATAATATCTGGCCTCAAAACCCAAGACTGCGATACTCACACATATACATGTATTTGTTGGAAACATGTATACTTCAATTGAACGGTGAAGTTCTAAGTGGTTTTAGAGTAAGAGGACTGTATTAAAAGAAAAAAAGAATTGCGACAAAACATTAACATTCTTTTTGTTCATATGAAAACCAATCTTTCAACCACACACATACACAAGGATTAATATGCTCCAATTTATGCTGCATATATAGTCTCTCTTTCCAACCATTCTTCGAAATGATCCAATGATTTTCTTCTATGCTTGAAAGTCATGACTTCGTTCAACATTTTTTCTTTTCTTAACCTGAAAAATCAAATGGCATATTTGGATGTATGAATAAATAAAATATGACAATTAGAAAACTTGAAGACAAAGTTGTAAATTATAAAAATCATTCAGATTTAGCAAATCTTTGGACTTTCTGACTATATTCTGCTGGTATTAAATTAAAAAATCTTAATTGCTCCATTTCCAAACTAAGTTTTGATCATTTCAATCAAGATTTTATTTCAATGACACCTTTGCCTGTTAGTGAGGTATACAGCTAAAATGTTATAAAACATATTATTCTTTCAGTTATACTGACTTTTAACAAATTGATTTCTTACTTCAACAAGGAAGGATATAGGCAGAACTCTTCTTCAAAGAAGATCCCCGTTTGAAACATCAAAACTCACCTTTCTTCACAGAACACAATTTTATTAACTGTTACGGCCAACACAGACCATTACTCATTTTCTTTTCAGTGATATAGTTAGTTGTATAATACTTGTATTTATTTTATCAACCCAAGCCGGATTTGAATTTAGAGTCAAGAAAGACAAACCTAGACTGTAAAGAATTCAGTCCAACGTTCTGTCTTTTAACATTATTGTATAATTAACATTGCCATGACAAGGAAATGAATTAAGTATTGTAAGTCCACAGTATATGATAGCTATAATTAGAGGTACTTTGTAGAAGACTTGCAATAACCATCATGGTTTTAATATCCACTTTTCCATACATGGGCCTGCAATATGGCATATCAATACTCTTCTTGGTCCTGCCTCATTTCAACTGTAATACCCAATATCTGGTCTTCTTTGCTGAAGGTGCCGTCCACCGTCAGCATATGCCACTTTTTCACTCAGTAGATACTGTTCGTTTGAATCAAATCTCCAGCCACTCCTGCACAATGCTCTCTTTCAGTTCACTTGTGCTCCGTGTTTCATTCAAATTGATGTTGTACATACAAAAGATGATAATGATAATCAAATGAGTTGATTATCATCTGTTCAGTGAGAAATGAATTGATTATCATCTGCATTCAGTGCCCACATCTCACTACTATATATCATCACACACTTTACATATAATTTATACAAGTAGCTTGGCATTAAAGGCACCAGTCAATGTATGCAGAAGAGACAACTGCACAGATATGAATGGACAATGATTGCTGAATAAAGTGTTGTATGATGACTGTGGAAGGTATCCATAGCAGAGGAAGACCTAAGAAGTTGAGGTTAGATGGCAAGATGCTGGGTCTCATGGATGAGATGACAAAAGATCAAGCCAATTAGTGTTATACTGTATAGCAGACCTGTCCAACCCATGTTAGCATGTAAAAATGGACATCAAAATAACAATGATGATGAAAATAAAGATTATAGAATAGCAACATGAAGGAGCTCATACTGGAACTCAAAGTTTTAAGATATACCACATTACAGAACTAGATCAAAGGTTTGAAATTACTGATTTAAGCGTGTTGTTTTTAGGAAGGTGCGAGAAGGGCAAATAAGTCCCACTTCAGTTTATAATAAAATAAGCAAACTCACCAAAAATTAAGATTTGCTGATGAATGTTCTGTTCACTTGTTTCAATATGTTTTGTAAATATGAGTGAAAAATTACCATACTGTTGGTGAATAACACAAATAAAAGCAGACGTCAACTAAGGAATCTCTGCAATGAAAAGAATAAGAAATAAATTTTAAAATATTGCAGTGACAGAAAATGTTGCCATAAACATTGATGTTAAGAGATAAATTCAAGTTAATGGACCAGAATTTTACATCTCATAAGATATTATTGATGATGAATACTGATTAACTATTTATTTTAATTATTCTGGCAACTGAATGCAGTCTGTAGTTTTCAACAATCAACTGTAGAATTTTCTAACAACAAAGTAACATGCCACTGATATATGAAATGCAATTTCATTTGAGCTAAGCTACTGTAGTAATTTTGAATACCTTATAAATTATCACTCACCAAAAATTAAGATTTGCTGATGAATGTTCTGTTCACTTGTTTCAATATGTTTTGTAAATATGAGTGAAAAA
>JAOPJM010001738.1:9102794-9113080 GCA_027124095.1 Muusoctopus leioderma
ATAGAGACCGATAGAATAAGTACTGGGGTCGATCTGATCGACCTCCAAGGCGGTGCCCCAGCATGGCCTCAGTCAAATGACTGAAACAAGTAAAAGAGTATATTTAATTTTAACAATTGAACTAAAATATGCTCTATTGTGAGTGAAAATTAGAAAGATTTGTCTTAGAGTAATAATGCCCATAAAACACTATGGTTAACTTTGAAATTAATCCTCACATGAAGTCAGAATTTTATGAAATTTATTATTATAAAAAAATTCTAAGCACCCACTCCCACTGAAATAAGGAAATTTGTGAACAAACATAACTAATGACAAAATTGAGAATCTAAAATCCTAACATAAAAAGAGTACAAAAATACAATGCACTTTTTATTCCAATTGGTACTTATTAATTTATAGACTTTATACCAGATTCTTACAACTACCACTACTATTATTACTCTGGAAAACACATATGCTGCAATATGTGTGACGAAGCAAAGGCTGACAAACTTTGCATAAAGCACTCCTACTGTCAGTTAATAACTTTAACCTTTTTTTTTCTTTTAGTCATAATTCATTTTTGATACTCAGTAAGAATTGAAATATAATCTTGGGGTGTTCTGGATTTGTTTTGTTATGCCAAGATCACAAATAATATTAAAAAACAAAATATTAATCTAAAGACTCTTAACATATTACATTATATAGTCTACTTAATAGCAAAATTAATGTAATTTAATAGAAAAATATGGTGTGACAGGATATGACATTATTAGAGCTTGGTCTTGTTTTACCTTTCAGAATCTCTAATGTAATTAAGAGCATCGAGTTTTTATTACATACAACTGTGTTTGAGCAGTATGTACACTATTGCTGTATCAGAGCTGAATATTTCCATTGTATTTGTAGGAAATAAATAGATCAAATTTAATCTCATGTGGTTACTTCAACACTACTATAAATGTTAATAAAGCGTTATTAGGAAAATATTAAATGAACACAAATAAAATAAAACAGCACACATACAAGATTTCATTATTTGATAATATTCTTTTATTAAAAATATACTGAACTCATATTCCCCTGAATATTAGTGCATTGGAAAAGTATTCATCATATATATTTATTTATGAAAGTTGAGAACAATGCTAACTGGGAAATTTAGCAGAAATAGTTAGACTCTTATTTCAAATAAGTTGGGAACAGATTTTGTTGCTGTGGTAAGCTGCCTTCAACTTTCTTCTGAACTATAATTTCAGTGCTTTTTTTAAAAACAATTTTCTTTTTTTTTTTTCAGTGAAGGCAATAAACATCTGTAGATAATGTTTTAAAACTTTTAGGATTTCATTTTTATCTAACCAATGATGTAAACCAATAAATTTGACAATCTTATAGTACTGGTACAGTCAATGTCACCACAGGTTGCCATGTTCGGAAAACTGAGTATTGAGAAAAAATCATCAGGATGAAATAATTGTTAACAAATGGAAATCAAAGTTTTGTTATATTCCTGCTCAGTATCAATACTTGAAAATAGATACATTAAAAGTATAATCTAAAAGTTAAAAAAAAATTGAATTAAAAAAAAAATTGAATTAAAAAAAAAAAAGTGTTAAAAACAAGGTCAATAGAAATATGATATTCGTGACTTTCCTTAGAGTATTGGTGTGAAAGTGAAGCACTTTTAACTGATAATCAAAACCAGAGGGTAAAATTCTTTAAGTGCTTTCAGCTTCACTGATGATGGTTTCTTGAAAAAAATTAGAAAAATAATTACAATAAAATATATCAGCTGGTATATGCATAAATCATGAATCCCTTTAAGGTTTTTGGAGCTAGTCATCTGATTTGCTAACAGAAAGTTATCAGGAATAGATTATTCTTAAACATTTTAGTTGATCTGATTCAAAAAAGAAGTTTAAAAAAGCATCTCTGAGATTAAGATCAGTTTTTTGAAGGCACTCGGCTTTAAATAATATCTAAACTGTGCATAAAATAAGTCATTGAACCTATTTACATAATCTCATCTTTATAAAATGTTATTTGACAAAAGATAATCATATAAAAAGACATATCAGCAAAACATTGCAGATGCAAAACAATGGAAGATAGTTTCACTTTACAGCAACTATTTTCCTTCATTTTGGAGAAAGTAGTCCAGTAAATGAACATTTTAATTTTGCAGTCTCTCAAATGGCTTATATGGTTCTCTTTTCCTATAATGATACCATTTGAAAATATTTTTCATTTTTATTAGTTTGCTATTTTTTTTTAAAGATTTAAAAATCAATATTATTTTGCAAGATTTCATTCATTGAGTGGCAAACTCTAATTAGTTTAATACTGGTTTTCCATATATGTCAACATGATATGTACTGGTTGACAATCTGGAAGTATCATAGTTAAATAATTGATATCAATGCAATCAGCAAGTTTTATATCAGTTAACATCTTAGGTCACTCTTCCCACCAACCAAAACGAAAACAGATATTTAGAATAGTCATAAAAACAAGTAACAATATAAATCAGTTACCATTTTTAACAAGCAACAAAGCAATATGTCTTATAGCAATAAGTGCCACCACTATTAATGTAAGCATTTTAGCTATTATTTGGTTCAGTCACAGGGTTAAATAAATTTTTAAAAATTAATTGAGAATAAAATATGTTAACAAATCCAAAGTAGGAAATAAGAAAATATATTCCATTTGTTAAATATATTTTACAATAATGACCCATTAAAAATAAATTAGGATTTGCATTTTCAAAAAAAGTTCCAATTTATTTATGGAACAAATATTATTAATATATTAAAAAAAGAAGGAAAACAAAGAGATTAGGGAAGAAATAAAAAATAGAAGCTGAGTTATATTAAGTAAAAATCCAAATCAAAACCATGCTGATATAGAAAACAAATATATTTAGGTTTCAAAATATTGGGAAACAATAAATCAATTGCAGAGAGTGGAATGCTTATGTGAGACTAGTTTTTAAAAAAAAGTCAAGTTAGAAGGTGGTGATTACTCACTTTTCAGGTTACTAATAAATAATTTACCAGTATACTACAGCAGTAAACTTCCCCATTATATTATGAAATGCAAATTTACAATACATACACATATCCGTAAAATTAAAAGCGAGATGTTTTTTCTATGAGGATCACTAAAACTTTTATAAGCTTGAGTTTCAATCTGTTATACATTATCAAAAGGGTTTGAGCAAAACATTAACATTAACAGATATGTTCAGTTGGTTGATTAAAAAATAATTAGTAGAATTTCCTTTCAATTTTTACATATTCTTGAATATTATTGAAAATTGGGACTTTTAACAATCTACTAAAGTTCTCTGGTTGTTTCTGCCAAGTTCTAAACAAAATTCAAATGTAAATTTTCTTATAATAAATAGAGTTACTTTAATACAAGAATATACAGTTGTTATCAATATGGGACTTGATAACACCTGCAAACTTACAAAATGTATGGTTGAATATCAGCTTGCATTAAATATAATAGAAATGTGAGAATGTACTTCAGACAAAATGGATGGACTTTGTTTTTAAAGAAAAAAATATACTATAACATACACATACAAGTTTCTATATATGCTAGATTCAGTGCTTGAAGCACTGAATTTAATTTATTTGGTAAATTTATACTTTTCTAAGTGTATTTGCATGTATATTATTTATAAATGTGTATATGTGTGCAGTATTATTTTATGGCAAAGTCAAAGGAGGAAGGGCAGCACCCATGACCTTTTTGCAGGGCCTCTGAGACTGATGGTTGTAAGAGAAGAAGAAACCATAATACATGGGTTGCTGCAGTAGGAAGTAGCATATCAAGATGTGAAGTTATCCTCAGACTGGAGACTTGATCCAAATGGTTGCAACAGAGTGGACACTGCTAAAAGCACCCAAAGTTCAGCTGATGAGGACCTACGAAGGTAATTAATATGTTATTACCAGAAATGCAACACAAATAGATCCAAATATCCAGTCTTTGGTGACAACAATGCAAGTATATACAACACCTTTACTAATACTTTAATATTCATTTTTTTTCTTCTACACTGACATGAATTAGACTTATTAGCTTGATCACCTCTCTCCATTACATTCTACCCTGAGCTAGGTTCTGGGTCTCGAAAAGGAAAATAGATATTCTTTTTATTTTCTTAAAGAGAGTACACTTGTCACGCTGGTAAGAACCTACCATAAGCTTTCTATGTTGTGGGAGAAGAACTAAATAAATTGTTACAAAATAGTTGGCAAAGGTAAAAATATAAAACAAAGAGGACAAAAAATCAACAAAAATATATTTCGAACATAAAGAATGATATTTTGTCTAACACTACTACATTATCTTTATATCAACTTGACATTTATACCAATAAAATATATTTCATTCCATATTGCAGCATATTTTCCTTCACATTATTATATAACTTTGATATATTTATATAATAAATAAGCACAAATTTTAAACAATATACATATATGTGTATGTGTGTATATATATATTCGTATATATGGGGAACAGCTTTTCTTTTATACATGTTGTATTAAAAACACAACTATGTTCCAGTTTCTTTTTTATAAAAGATTTTTCATATTTGCGCATAACGAATACATCAGAGAGTACACCCATTAAAAATACACAAATCACACATAAAATTTATTATATGAATCAAATGCATAATAACTATCGAACACATAATCAAAAACCTCATAAAACGAAACACATAATGCATCACACCAAAGCATAAACTAAAACTAACAATATACTACAAAAACACCAAAATCAAAAACCTCCTTATCAATAACACACCACAAGGATGTAAACCAGAGAACAAGCTACAAATGACCAAGGTGATCTACAAATTTGATTGTAAAAGTGAAAGTTGTAAACTTCATGACTCCAGCTGTTATATTGGCCATACTACTACAACACTCTCTCATAGGCTCACCATGCATTTACAACAAGGAGCAATAGCAACACACTATACCACACACCACAAAACAAAGTTAGATAGAGAAATACCAGTGGACAATACATCCATACTATATAAAATTCCTCACAAAAATAGACGATTAATCATGGAAGCAATACTCATATCGTAACACAATGCTAAACTAAATACACAAACAACATACACACATCAAAAACAAAATTAACCTGTGACTGGTGACGTGGAAACCTAAGTCAAAATTTTGGCAGTAAATTTGACTACTATAAAAGAGGCAATACAGAAGCCAAATATATTTCATATCCTGATGATGAGACTGTGAAAGTCTAGAACGTTGATTATGGATTTAGGAACTTTATTGTTCCAAACAAACTGCAAAAAACTTATACGCAAATATGAAAACTCTTTAATAAAAAAGATAAAACTGGAACATAGTTGTGTTTTTAATATAACATATCATCATCATCATTTTTAAGTCTGCTTTTTCATGCTGGCAATGGTTTGGACGGGACTTTTTGAGGCAGTGTTTTATAGCTGGATGCCCTTCCTGACACCAACCCTTTTAGTCATCTCAGACAATGCGCAGTGATATGGTGTACCTATTCGAAAAATCTGGATCCAGGATACACACAATATATATATGTATATATATATATATATGTGTGTGTTTGTTTATACTTTTACTGGTTTCGGTCATTTGACTGTGATCATACTGGAGCACTGCCTTCAAGGGTTTGGCTAACCACATTGACCCCAGTACTGATTTGAATCTGGTACTTATTTTATCGATCTCTATTTGTCAAACTGCTATGTCACAGGACATAACACCAGGTTTTAAGTGGTGTAAAGACAGACAGACACACATACTCTCTCTCTCTCTCTCATATATGATGGGCTTCTGCACAGTTTCTGTTTACCAAATTTCACCCAGAAGTCATTTGCCAACCCAAGGCTATAGTAGAAGGCACTTGCCCAAGATATCATGCAGTGGGACCAAACTTGAAACCATGTGGTTGCCAAGTAGGCTTCTTCAACATGCAGCCATGCACTCATATATAAGGGCTTGAAGTGTAGTATGGAAGCAACATCAAATCCACTGTGAAACAAACAGACAAAAGGATTATTTTAATATAAATATAAAAGTGAGTTTTACTCTATTATAGTTACCAACAGCACCCATTGAATAATCCTCCACCCTCTATTAATATCCAAGCATAACCTTGTATGATACAATTTATATTAAAAAATTTCTAACCACTTTTACATGAGCAATTCATAGGAATAGAATAATAATATTCATTAAACCCTGACAATTAAGTCAAGCAGTAATACCTCTAACAATAATAAGGGTGTAATTTAGCTATTATTAAAGAAGTGTGAATAAAATTCTTTCAATTTCATTTATGGAAATATATATATATACACACACATGCGCACACACATGGTATGAAAACACACACATGGTATGAAACACTTGTAAAAACATTTACTGATTAAAAACAATGCACACATACATTTAGATCTTTAAGAAAATTTGAAACCAAAATATTGATTTTAAACTTTGGCCTCTAGTATATGTCAGGATATATTCTTAACATACCTTTGATTAAAAATGGATATATTCTTAACATACCTTTGATTAAAAATGTTTATTCATGTCTTTCATTTGTGGTTATATTTTAAATAAATTTCATTTTTTTTTTTTTAATTCTTTGAAAAAGTTACTTTTATTTAGCATAAGTAATCCAGACTTAATCTCTTGATTATTGACTATATACTTCTCTTAGACTTACAATTTTATTTTTATTTCTGTTGTTAGGCAGTCGAAGAAGAACTGAGAAGAAGACAGAGGGATGTGGATAGCTTAAACAGAAGTGGAGAAGAACTAAAGGGTAAAGAAGCTTTAGAAATTGTGGAACCTGAACTACTAAAACTCAATAGACGATGGCAGGATATTCGTTCCCAGAGTTTACAATGCAGACATGCTCTGGACTCAAATACTACTGCTACAATCGCTGCAGTTGCTTCAGAGAAAGCTATTACAAAAACTACACTAACTGCTGTCTCGAGCCATCTTTCCAAAAGCATTCTTAACTCAAAAACTTCTTCTCAATATACAAATGAATTAAAGGAGATTCTTCGGAGTATTTCAGCTGTTCAACAACAGTTAACTTCTCAGGAGCTGACAGGAAGGGACTTTGAAGATTTTTCAAAGCAAGAAGATAAGCTGAAGGTAAATACCATTTTTTTGTAATTATCAAATTTGATAAATGAGCTATTTTAAGGTACAGAAATGTTTACCTCTAACTTTTGTGTGCCTTACTTTAAGTAGAACAGTTGACTCAGTTCTTACACATAGTTAAACTAATCTACACCTTTTCCAATTTTATTTTTCAATTTTATTTTTCAATTTTATTTTTCAATATTTCTCCATTTTTAAGGTAGGAAAGTAACAGAAATGGTAAGCCACCAGGCTAAATACCTTACAGAGAGAGTTTAGTTACTTCATTTTATGCTTTGAGTTCAAATCCTGCCAATGCCAATTTTGCTTTTCATTCTTCTTTAGTTGATTAAATAAGTAGTAAGGTAGTACTGAGGTTGAAGAAATTGACTGAAGCTACGTCCAAAATCTGTGACTTTCTGCTAATATTAGAAATCAAAAGTTCAGTATTTGTAATTAACACCTTTATGTTTAAACATTATTCATAATTAAAAATTCTGATGATACTCCTAGAAACTTTAAGTTATATTATTTTACTTCACTTTCTCTTTAATTTGACAGTACAAGATTTTCATGTTGTTATGGACCAAAATTCCTTTTTTCATACAGCAATATAGACAAATTGCTAAGTTGACCTATCATCATCAGTATATTTACTTCCACTTTTTTATGCTCTTAAATCCAGTTATTTATTCTACGTGTGTGTAGAGGTGGGGCTGTATGTATGAGTGTGTGTGATTTGTATATACATGTGTGTTTGTATGTACATCATCATTATCATCATCATTTTACGTCTGTTTTCCATGTTGGCATGGGTTGGACGGGTGATTTTGGCCTGCAACAATTCAAATTGGACTTTCCACTCCTAGACGGGTTGGAAACCATGTCTTACTTGTATGTTCCATTTGGCTTGGTTTCTACGGCTGGATGCCCTTCCTATCACCAACCATTTTACAGAGTGTACTGGGTGCATTCTATCCTGGCACCTTCACTAGAGAGGTTGTCAAGTCCAAGACATGACCAAAGGGCCCTCTCCACCCTGTTGTCTCCAATCGATCGCATGCCAAAACACTTTACAGAGTGCACTAGATGCATTTATTGTGGTACCAGCACTAGACAGGGTGCCTAGTCTCGTGAAGGCTAAAGAGTCCTCTCTACTCTACATAGTCTCCGTTCTATGAGGACAAACATAACCCGAGAGTGTGAATATAAGATAGGTTATGTATGAGACGGTGAGAAAGGGAAGAGTATGAGTATGGGTGAAAGAGAGGGTGGCAGGGAAAAGGAGGGAAGCTGAGATTTGGAGAAAGGACTGCGGAGGCGAGTAGAAGTTAAGAGATGTGTGAGAGGGCATGGGGTGTGTGAGTAGAAGACAGGTTATGCATGAGAGGGAGAGGACAGAGTATGTGAGTAGCAGATGAGTATGAGAGGGTGGGAAGGAAGGAAGGAGTATGAGTATGGGCATGATGAGAAAGCATAGATTACAGGGGGAAAAGTAAATAGCAGCAGCAGTGGATGAGTAGTAGATGAGTATGAGAGGATTGGAGGGAAAGAAGGGGTAAGAGTACGGGTGTGATGAGAAAGCAAAGATTACAGAGGAAAAGTAAATAGTAGCAGAAGTGGATGATGGCATAGATGACCATTAAGGATAAGTAGAGTAGAGGGTGGCAGGTAGGTACGGATAGGTCCGATGCCAACCTATCATGATAGACGAGGCAGAGTAACAAGAGGTGTGATGGTGTGTGGAGAGAGTGGCAATGATAGTGGGTGGGGGTGCAGAACAGATGCCATCCTCTGCAACACAGGCAGTATGCTATAACGGATAGGACAAGGGGTGATAGATCAACGGGTGCTGAATAGACAGTATGGTAGATTGGATAGGACAAGAGGTGATAGACAAGAGTGTGTTGAATATAGGGGTGGTACGCCACTATCACCATTATTATTTCCAATGATCAGTTCGCCAGATTGCACCAGGGGAGGCAGGCAGGTCCTCTCACACACTGCATATCGCCAATTATCATGGCCTTCAGTCATCTCCTTTATGAGGTTCAGCTTCTTGAGGTTAGCCATCACCACTTCATCCCATGTCTCCCTAGGTCTCCCCACTCCACAGGTTCCAACCACATCAAGTGCTCGGCACTTTATACAGCTAGCATCCTTCATACACATCACATGCCCATACCAGCGCAGTCTTCTCCCTTGCATACTTCATCTGATTCCTCTTATACCTAATTTTTCTCTCAGTTCATCCGTGCTCTGTCGTTCATGCACACTTTATTCTTTTCCAGCCATCACAGATCTTCAGCATTCAAAGCCCAGGTTTCGCTAGCAAGCAGAATCACACTTCGTACACAAGCATCATACAATCGGCCTTTCACTCTGAGAGAGAAGTTCTTTGTTGTCAGCAGAGGTAATAGCTCCCTGACCTTTTTCCATCCTGTTCTTACTCAAGCTACTATGCTCTCAGAGCACCCACCTTCACTGCTGATGAGGTCACCTAGATAACAGAAGCTATCAACTACTTCCAGTGAGCCTTCTGAACAGTTGAGGGAATTTATTTCACGTATGTTCCCACGAACTACTCCTTTACATCTGCTACACATGAGAATAGCCTTCTCTGTCAACCTGCCTGTAATCCCACTGCATCGCTTGTGCGTCTACAGGTTACACTGGGTATACCATATGGAATTTCTACCTACCTTTCTGCATACTTAGCACAGCCATGTCCTAGATGGTATCAAGGACCGGTCTTCTTTTATACTTATTAAAACTTTAGTCTTTGCTAAGTTTACTTTGAGGCCTTTCAATTCCAGATTTTGCTTCCACGTCTGGAATTTCTCCTCTAGGCCTTCTACAGACAGGCCAGGCAGATCTCTACAGACACCTCTATAGATAACTGAGATTAAGTAATAACATAGTTTCAATTTACACTGACAAGAAAAATCACAGCAGTACTTCAGTATTTACAAAAGAAGCAAAGAAAAAAATAGAGCAGACAATGAAGAGAGGCAGAAGGAAGGTAACATAACAGTATATATATATATATATATATATATATATATATATATATATCATCATCGCTTTTTACGTCCGTTTTTCCATGCTAGC
>JAOPJM010001738.1:9132223-9145348 GCA_027124095.1 Muusoctopus leioderma
TTGGTCGGCCCGAGGCTATAGTAGAAGACACTTACCCAAGGTTCCACGCAGTGGGACTGAACCCGAAACCATGCGGTATTGGTAGAAAAGGCAGAGATGGAAGACAGCACATATGTGGTTGAAGTTTGTTTGACCAACTTCATGCCAAGTCAAGTAGGTTTTCTTATTTTGGTATCCACTCTAGGATGTCTGTGTGTGTGTAGCAGCAGTACTGTCCATAGCAGCGCTACTTTAAATGTAGGAGTCTCACCTGAGTTTTGGAGAGCATTAGTAGTTGTTGGGGGCTCTTGTGATGCAGTTTTTGCTATGTTGAGGATGTTTGTTTGTCAGGAGAGTTCCTCAGTGATGGTGAGCCTTAGCATTTGAAGCAATTGTCAGGGTTCAAGTTGCATGCACTTCATGTTGGAGGGGGGTGCAATGTTTTCTTATGTGCAGTGATTATGTCGTTTTGCTGTTGAAGGAGACAAGAATTGCATGATCCCAGTGAAGAATGTTTCGAGGTTTCCGTGCTATAAAATCATTATTGCTACTTCTGGTTGAGGTGCATATGGTATACATTAGTTGAAGGCTAGTAACCAGCCATTTTCAGTAAATACAAACGTTTACATTTGTACTTTGAATAACTGAAGTTGAACACTTTGACTGAATAAAATGATTTGATTCTCGGCAGTTGTTCCTTCTCACAACAATTTATTTGGCTAAAACTTGGAAACAGTTATTTTCACAAGTTCAACCAGAATGTACTTCGGGGCACATCTTTCCGCAGTGAAATATAACAATAACAACGGAAAACTTTCTTTGACCTCATTGCTTTGATGGCACTTCATCAGATACAAGCACACAGTGGACATACTGGAAAACTGCATCCCTAAATCTCCTTGCTAAATTCTCAGACTCAACTGAACAACAAAGACTCTCTGCTTACTAACTACATCTCACCTTCAATCTTCAGTCATATTGCAGATTGCATCAACTACAATACTGTAACAGTTAACCTCGATGGCATCTTCATTAAACAGTACAATACAATTTTTTGCGGATTCCAATTGCTGTTATAAAAACAGCACCCAGATGAAGACATCGAATCTTATGTCACAATTTTATGCAGCTTCGCCAGATACTGTACATTTCAGACTGTAACTGCTGATGTATATTGAGGAGAGTATTAGAGATTCATTTATTTCCGGGATCTCCTCCAACCACATTCCAAAAAGACTCCTTGAAAACTCTTCATCGAATTTGGAATAAGCAGTCACCTAAGCTCATTCTCTGGAAGCTACTCAGAGAAATGCAAAGGTTTATCAGTGATCTTCACTCCCTTTTGATGCTCTATCTGGAACTGCAGCAAAAATAGAATCCAGCTCCCTTAGCAATGGGCATACTGCTGCTGTCATGAACAAATCAACCTATAGGCAAAGATGCTATTTTTGTGCTGACCCCTACCATGGCCACTCTATTTGTCCAGCAAAGAACAAAACTTGCCACAACTGCAAACCGGTTGGACATTTATTCATGAGCATCATCATCATCATCATCATCATTTTACGTCTGCTTTAAATGCTGGCATGGGTTGGACTGGTGATTTTGAACCTAGTCAGGTCCTAATTTGGAGTCACCACTCTCCTAGACTAGCCGGCCTACATCTTGCTCATACATTTCATTTGGCTTGGTTTCTATGGCTGGATGTTGTCTTCATTCAATTGCCAAACACTTTACAGAGTGCACTGGGTGCATTTTATCATGGCACTAGCACTAAAGAGGATGTCTTGTCTCTCATAGGCTACATAGTCTCCGTTCTTTGATGGCAAATGTGACCTGAGAGTTTGAATAGATGGTGAGTGATGCAAGAGAGAAAGAGTATGGGTGTGATGGGGGAGCAGAGATTGGATGGTAGTGAGAGAAGAATGTCCCCCCCCCCCCAAGCCAAGGAGTCCTCTGATTCCTAGTCTTTGTTCTTTGAAGGCAAATGTGACCTGGGAGCATGAATAGAAGGCTGGAGGGAAAGAGTAAGAGTGTTGGTGTGATAGAGGAAGTAATGATTTACAGGAGGGTTGGGGGAAGCAATGATTATGGGAGAGCAGGGTTGGTATGCATAAGTATGAGTGTGATGGGGGAAGTAGTGTTTGGATGATGGCGGGAGAGGAATGTGAAAAGATAGTCATAACTACATAATGGGTGTTGGTAGGAGGTTGGATAGAAGACTATGGGTAGCAGCGGTATAGATATATCATAGAATGAGAGATAACATGATGGATAGCAGCCGGGGTGGTCAGTGGTGGGTGGTACGAGAAGCAGCAGACATGGATGATGATGAGAGCACTAAATGTCCACTAAGAGACACATGGGGAGGATATGCAGAGGGTGGTAGAGAGTGGTAGGTTAGTATGGATAGATCCAATGTCAACTTACATGTCATGATGGAGAAGAAGAGTGATGAGTGGGGTGTGAGGAGGAGTGAATAGGATAGGGTGCAATAAATGAAAGGTTGTAGAAGATAGATGGGAACTTAACAGGAGTATACTGGGTGCGAGCGAGAACCAGTGTTACAGCATGTTAGTCAAAAAGAACCATAACATTAGCATCTACAATCCTCGCTACAAGAGCACATCAAGGAAATGGTCATGAAAACGCTACTATTAGCATATATATGACTAACCAATGTATTGATGCTTTACTCAATTCAGGTAGCGTATCCATTTTCAAAGCTGAGGATGTCTGTAAGAATCTCTTACTCCCAACATCTTGGAGAATGTCTTTGATTGGGCCTAGCAGCTCAATTTAAATAGACTGTTTCTTCTTCTTTATGCATTTCAAACATTCTCCTTCTGTTTTTTTTTTTATATGTTAAGGTGCATTTAAATGTTTTGCCTAACTTATGTTCCTCTATAATTCTGAGACATGACTTTCTTAAACGACGCGACTCTGTTATATTTAAACTTGGAAGATCATGAAAAGAATCTTATTGTTGCTCGACTTGTTCGTTGGTGATCCCTCATATTTTTCCCCACTTATACAATGACTTGAAATTTATTGGTACTCAATTTCACTGCTTTTCTCCATGTGTATCTTCTCTGAGTGAAAATATATTATCTGTAATATCTCAACTTAGTATCTATCCAATTTACTTGAATCTTTTTGTACTCATTCAATTAAAACCTTCCCTGTTGCTTTTACTTTTATTCCCAATAGTTTTACTTTTATTTAGTTTCTTCTATATTATTCATATGTAGATGACAATATTATTGACATAGTTAAGACACCAAGCAAACTAAATAAATAATACATAATGTAGTTTTGTTCTTCTCCATTCTGAGTTCAAATCCTGCAAGGATTTATATTATAGTAATATATTGGGTTCAGTTAAGGCAACTATATTGTTTCTTTATTATAAAATTGGCTTTGTAATTCATAAAAAAAAGGTCAACGCTGGTCTGTCAATTATGAGAATGTCTTCCTTGTTTTCTTGTTGTTTAGCCCCAGCTCAACCTTGACATCCAGCAGACCTATGATAAAAAGCATTCCAGCTGTAACCACTCCATTTTTTAGGTGTATATAGGACTACATTATCTAATATGTCTTTTCTTATTTAAGATGGTAGGGTATGATTCGAGGGAGATTTGGCTGCTATTTCTAGCAGGTTGAGTGACCATGTTGAGGTTCCCTCATTGGCTCAATTCATCCTTGTGTGTAATCTATTTGTGGAATTGTACTTCCATAGTTTTAGCATCACTTACAAGAGGTTGGCGTCCTTAGGGTATAGTGCCATAAATATTTGTAGACCTTGCTTAGTGTCATAATATTTTTATTTATGTTTTTCCATTGTCATTATATATATAAACATTTTCTTTCTGACATCCATCCTTATTCCTCACTTCTTACTTATTATCCTACATTAATTTCATTCATTTCAATCACCTTTAACCACTTAACAAATTATCTCGGCCTTCACATGTTCAATTTTTACTAGTTTTTAAAAATAAATAAGATGGTTAAGTGGTTAAGACATTCAGAAATTTCCCTTAATTATCTGTATGCTAAATCTATCTTCTTTTTAACTGTATGCCTAGCCCTTCCGCTTCTTCCTTTCATCTTTCTAATTTCCTTTTGGCCATCTTCTCTGAGACGCTACCACTATATTTGTTGTATTCCCACAAAGTCCATAGTTTTAATATGTTTTTGATCTATAGTATAAGGGTAAAAAATAAAACATAAGTATAATATTTAGAGGGAATAAAATTTATATTTGCTTAAGCTGAAATTGCTATTGAATGTTCTCAATAAATTGTAGATTTTATTTTTGTATACTGCTTTTTCATAAATCCCTTAATTTTTGATGAAGTGTTTTGCCACCTAATACAACTTCTTCAATTAAATGTGTAAATGTCTAGGAGGAGTTATTGTTAATACAATTATAATTTAGACTATTTATCTCATCTTTAGAGATGAAACCATTTTTTAGAAATTTACATCTACACTACATTTCAATTGGTTTGATCTCCAGTCGTCATCAGATGTATTATTCCTGGATATATGCCACTAATGCATGTAGAGTGGCTCACCGAAAAAGAGCGTTACTATTAATGTAAATATTGAAAAATGTTTCATCTCTAAAGATGAGGTTAATAGTCCAAAAATTATTATCGTATTAACTTTTTCAGTATTAAAAGGACTATTTTTGAATAGTTGGACAATACAACAACAATGACCAATTACCTTTCATAATTGTAGTTATTAAAATGAATTTGATACTTGGTATTTAAATCTATGCAAACTTGTATTGGCATTTAATTACATGATTTATTATTTTATATAACAGTATTGAGTATATCTTATGGCACATACTAATTTTTAATGGTCCATCTGTTAAACATAGTTGTACAGCTCTATCAATCATCTGCTTTTACTGCACTACGTTTTTAAAGAGCTTTCAAGATATTATTTTATCTTACATATTAATTTCTATGATCAGTGTATTCAAATACATTGTATGGTTTTGCTGGTAGTTTATTCACTATCATTGTAATCTATTTTTTTAAATGTTTATGTTGTCATAAGCTAGATGAATCTTCGCATTCTAGTCCATGTACCTAAGTCCTTTTTCTGTTCTACTTCAGGCTATTAAATAATTAATATAATTGATTTATATAAATTATTTAATATTTTACAAATAATTCTACATTATATATCCTGATAAGTTGTTTATGTACAAACACATACACACAGCTTATGCAGTCTACTGCATTGCTGATAGTAGCAGTAGTACCTCCTATACCTGCATTATAACTCTTCATTGTCAGTGGCTAACCTATATTATCCAATGTTATTGTTTGCCATACTAGTAAATAACATGATTTCAAAAGAACTATTTGTAAAACTTTGTGTTATATTTAAAAAAACAAACATTCTTTTTATTTGAATCTCATGATGAATGTAAATTAGACCTTTATTTTTGTTGTTAATTAGTATTTTAAAAATTAATTGTCACTTTCATTCTGTATTTTTTCTCGAAAAGAAGAATAGACATGGCAATATATTTATTATTATTATGTTTTCAGGCCCCTGTGGCCAATAAAGAAATTATTATTATTATTATTATTATTATTATTATCATCATTATCATTATCATTATTATTAATACTTGTTAGTGTTCTTTTATAAAACTCTCAAAACATCAAGGCTTTATTGAGAATCAATTTCTGAATATTATCACAATTTCAGCTGGCATTGGTCATCTAAATATTTTTATTTATATATTTATTAATTTTTTAAATGAAAAAATATCAGATGCATATCTTTACTGTGATTTACTATAATCATTATTCTTTACTTGTTGGTTGCAGATTTCATTGATTACAATCAGAAGTACAGGTCCCTATGACAAAAATGATATTCATTCATTGAAATAATAAGCAAAGAAAAATAAGTTGGCTAGTTTGATAAGATCAAGAAACTAGATATGAATTTTGTACAAGATTGTAATTTTCAATATATCTACATCTATGTCAACTTTTATGGAGAAAGTTTAAATCAATTCACTTTATTTGAAATAGGATCGTGATAAGAGTGAAGAATTATATTTAATTAATGACTGAGTTTTAACATTAGATTTTTTTAAATGGCAATTATTATTTAATTTAAAATTGTTAACAATAAGTATTTAATTTAAAGTCATCTGTTAACAATAATTATTCTCAGTCAGATCATTTAACTAAAAAAAAAAAAAAAAAATGAAGACAAAATAGCGTTATCCATATCTTTGTACCTAAAATGTTGTACTGTTGCTAGTTGAAGATTTGCTTAGTGCTAAGATGGTGCAAGCCTGACTACTGACTACTACTGCTTCCAATTGAGGACAGCTACCATTATAGCAGCTATGTTTTAAACACCAATGCCAGCCATTTGCCTAGTATTTCTGCTACTTGTCTTCTTTCTTTGTATTGAGAGTATTTGGGACTAAATTCTAGCTGCTACTGATGATGTTCCTTTTACTAGGTTTTCTAATGCAACAGTTTTAGCTTTGCACTTTTCCCCGGAGACTAGATATCTTAATTTGTACCGTCATCCATTTATTGATTGTTTTAGCTTTCTGTGTTTGTATGACTGTGCATGTGTGTTGTTGTTGTTGTTATTCTGATGATTAGTCTGAATGATTTTCGGTATGTTATTCTATAGTTAGCTCAATGCAGAAAGTACTGTTTAAACTAAATTTTTCTCAAGAAATATATTGTATCAATATTACTTCCTTAAATAAAACCAAAACAATATAAGAGTTTTGTACTAGGAATGTATCATCAGGTGTTGTGTGCACACTGCCAGCTTTTAAAAATACTTGTATTACCCATAAAGTTTATTCTAATAGGAATTTTGTTTTCTCGCTTTCTTTATTTCTTCTGAAATAACTTGAAATATGTTTTAGTTATTCAGCAGTGAGTATTATTACTATTTGAACATGGTAAATTAATTTAACTAGGAGTCATCGTGGTATTTGAAACATTATTACTACTACTACTATCAAACTACTCACTGTCTCTGTATGTTTGAACTATATTTTTCACATAGTTTCAAGGTACAGCTTTTAAATGAAAATATTCTTCTTGGGCAGGATTTCATAAAAGTATTTTCTTTGTGTTTGTCTATTTAACTGTTTTACATTCAATTTTTAATAATAGTTTTGGATCATCATCATCATCATCAGTCTGTTTTTCCATGCTTTTATGAGATATACAGGTCTTCTCTAGCGCAGCAGCTTGCCACTTGTTGTAGTCCTTTGTTATCTCATTTATGAGGTTCAGCCTCCTGAAATCAGCTTTCACCACTTCTTCCTATATTTCCCTTGGTCTTCCCTTTTCACAGGTTCCTTCCACTCGGATCACTTGACACATCTTTACTCAACTGTCATCTTCCATATGCATCACATGTCTGTACCAACTTAGTCTTCCCTCTTGCACACTCTTATACAAAGTTTTCCTCTCAGCTCATTTGTGCTCTGTTGTTCTTGCTCACTAACATTACACATCAGTGGAGCATGCTCGCCTCATTTCTTTCCAGCCTTCGCACATCAATGCTCATGTTTCGCTGCCATGCAACATCGCACTTTGTACACAAGCATCATAAAATCTGCCCTTCACTCAGAAAGAGAATCCCTTTGTTGCTAGCAGAAGTAATAGCTCCCTGTACTTTTTCCATCCCGTTCTTACTCTAGCTACTATGCTTTCAGAACACCCTCCTACATTGCTAATTAAATCACCTAGGTACTAGAAGCTATCAACTACTTTTAGTGAGCTCTTCAAACATTTGAAATGTTGAACACTGTATGAGAAGAAAAAAAAGACAACAATTAGATGAGTTTTCAGCCACACCCGACACCATCTTCTGAGGGAAGAAGTTAAGAAAAGGCATTTGTTAATGTATTGGTTAGCAAGTGGATGAACACATGCGCATGTGTATGTGTATGTATATATATATATATATAATGTTGAACAGTGGTTGTTATTTGGAGAGTAGTTATACTGTAAAGACTGGAGGATATGGCAGTATACCATAGACTAAAATCTATTTTCTTAATTTTGTTATTTCTAGAATTTGTTAATTTCTTTTCCTTTTTAATTGGACATTTTTAATTGTGTGTATGATTTATTAAATAAACTTATTTGAATTATGCAATAACCTGGTCTTAACCAAGGTAATACATCAAACACCCCTTAACCTAATCCATCATTTGTTTATAACCTTTCATTCAAACTATAAAAGAAAAATTCAGATCTAATTCTCTTTCACACCCTTGCTCACTAAGACTTGTGTTACATTAGCTCCAGAACCCTGACGATAGCTGCAAGTACATATATGCACACATTATGGAATCTTTGGAAATAAAGCCTATAGGAGGTGATTCATCTCTGCTGCCATGGAACATAATGCTTTCTAAAACAAGATTCTCTCAGACTGATGTACTCATTGCATCTCATTGTAGTGTCTAGTGGGGTTCTTATACTCTGTCGCTTAACGCCTCATGAAACCGGTATAGCTTCCGGCCTGATGAGCTTCTAGGCTTTAACCTTTTTTTTTTATGTATATCTATAGTAGGCATCATCACATTTTTGACACTGCAAGTCACCGTCATTCTCCTTCATTTTCTTATTACTTGTTGTGCTCACTACCACCATTTCAACCATCCAATATATCTAATTACTAAAACATCTTTTTTTTTTGTTCAGTTTATTTGCTTGATTGGTTACCTAAGTGATTGTTCTAGTATCTTAGCAAAATATTCAGATATATATAAAAAGTTCATCATAATGATCATCTTCGTTTTACGTTCGTTTTCCATGCTGGCATGGAAGTTAGTTTGGCATGAGAAAGAGGAAAAGTCTGACATTTTGGGTAGCATCCTTCATCAGAAGGGTTAGAAATTACTAACAATACTAAATTATATATAGAGCTGTGTCCACTTAGTGAAATTTTTGAACTTGCTATTTGCCAACATAGTCCATCTCTAGTTTCCTTGGATTCTACTGTTTCACTTTGATATTCGGGTAAATGTTGGACTTGCTATAGGTTATTTGAAAAGTGAAGTTAGTAACACAGAAAATAAAATGCAATAGAAATATGTTCACATACAATTTTTCCATATATTGGTGGCTATAATCATCATCATCGTAATTTTACATCTGTTTTTCCATGCTAGCATGAATTGGACTGGTCTGCTCCAGTGCAGTGTCTCACTGTTTGTAGCAGTCACTTGTCATCCTTTTCATGAGGTTCTGCATCTGGAGATCAGCCTTCACCACTTTTTCCCACATCTTCCTCTTCCGCAGACTCCTTTCACTTGGATTGCTTGACTCTTCTCTACCCAACTTTCATCCTTTGTACACATCACATGTCCATACCAGTGCAGTTTTCTCTTTTGCACACTACAACCGATTCCTCTAATTCCTTTATTCTTTTACTGGTTTCAGTCATAGGACTGCAACCATGCTGGGGTACCGCCTTACCCATTTTTTTCTCTTAACTCACCTGTGCTCCGTCATTCATGCACACTGACATTAAACATCCTACAGAGTAAGCTCACTTCATTTGTTTCCAGCTTTTGCACACAGGCATTATACAATCTGCACTTCATACGAAGAGAGTAACTCTTTGTCACTAACAGAGGTAGTAGTTCCCTGAATTTTTTCCACCATGTTTTTACTCTGGCTACTATATTTTCGCAGCAATACCCTCCACTGCTAATTAGGTCTAGTACAAAATACATTCAAATTCTAACCACATATGCAGGGAATATTTTCCTTTTGTTTTGATTTGTAAACCTTTTGGTTAATATTGATTCAAATATTTCTTCTGATTGTATAACTGAATGAAGTGGGTTGTCCATCAAACATAACCCTACTTGTTAATTTTTCTTTTTCTTATTGACATTTGTAAATTGTTCCTTGTATGGCCTCTCACCTCTCTTTGTGTGTGTGTGTGGTAAAAGCAATAAATTTGAAAATGTGGAAAAAAATCTAAATTCTCATCAGCTGATGAGAAACCACTTTCTAACTGCATATTTTTATTTCAAAACTTAGAGTTCGAAGTAACACCAAGCATCTTCTTGCATGAGATGTCATAACTTTTAGATTAATGGGATGAAACAATTTCAGTGTTTTACTTTAAAACAATTTATTGTAAATTTATTAGGATATAACTATTAAAGACTTTACATTAGTTCTTGATTTTAATTTTAAAGTATCTCAAAATGATTCCAATGTCTGTCGGATTTAAAAAGGTTAGCTTAAATATCATTAATCTTGACAGGTTGGCATCTTCCTTGGATGTCTTGTGATGTAAAGTTATATTTCAAGAAAGCGGCAGCTCAATTTTAGCTTGGTAGGTTCTAAAAATGTATTTTTGTTAAGTATTATAATTATTTTTATTTTTATTGTCAAATATTTCAATTAAAAACTCTCAAGTTTCTTTGTATTGTTCGAAGATGAAATTATGATGAAATCATTCTTATTTGTTTGGTTTTCAGATAAAGATGGAAGTAAAGTAACTACAGTGTTAGCCACCCCTGGTCAGGGTCCAGACCGGCCACAAGAAATTGGCTATGCTGATACAAAAGTCATTGGCAATGGCTCATTTGGAGTAGTTTACCAGGCCAAACTTACTGATATGGGTGAACTGGTTGCAATCAAGAAAGTCTTACAAGATAAACGGTTCAAAGTGAGTTGTATTTGACATTAATTATTAGTTTATATCAGATTTTAGTTAATGTGCCTATTATTACTACTGCTTTAATATGATGATGAAATAACCACCTTTCACTAATTTCAGACCTGCATGCAAACATACACAGACTCAACTAGTGTCTCAAATATATTTACAATTCTTATGGAAATTTATTTATTCAAAAGAAATGGTGGTTGATTAAACGTTTTATGCTATAAAAGTTTGTTTTTTCTTTCTTTTTAAATAATCTTGGTGGCAGATTAATGTTTATTAATAATTGAATTAGTCACCTAGATCCTAGATTACTTTTTATGGAGCTTTCTAAAGAACACAGCCATTAATTTGAATGAAATACCAATAAAATTACTCAAGTTTTCAATAGCATACTTGGTGTTTGACAAAAATATGCAGCAGTGTTCCTGATAGGCTTTAAATCTAAGGCGGACATTTTGAAAATTAAAAGTTAGGCAAAAACTTGTTGAATTTGTTAGTGTGATTCTATGTATGAGGCTGACAAAGTGTGTGATGTGCATAATAAAGTTTACTGAAAAATATAACTAATTGTACTCATTATAAAAGCTATCAGTCAGTTCTATAGGTATATCATAACAAATTGATGATAAAGTCACAAGTAAAGAAGATACATTGGTTTAAAATAAGAAAAGGGAACCATAAAGGATTTTCTTAGAAATAAGTATATGTATTACTGATTAGCTTTAATGAATTAGTTCAAACCCCATAAAAATATCTCCTACTTAATATCCATATTTTCAGAATTTTAAATGCAGTGCTAAATTTCAAATTTGCAAACTTTATTGATTTACACAAAAGAATATGGAAAAGTATTATCTCATCATAAAAGATAATCTTTTAGGTTCTCCATTGCCTGCTCTCACTGGTCCTCCATTGACTGCTTAGACAATCTTCTTACATTAAAAAAACAGAAGCTACAGTATACTAGCTACATCTCTACATCAGAGCCACTTAAAATACAAATTCACTAACTTCAATAGTCACTCAAATACCATGTGGTTCTAAGCAAATGAATATGCAATATGTAGAAATGCCATTTCTTGAGTTGCTACTGAAAAGAAGTTTTGAAATCATACACTAAACATAACATGATATCTACATTCAAATGCAAAGTTTGTCTTAATTATGTAAGATAATTTAACCACCAGAGAAGATATTCAAATGTTAGTGCAGGTTCCTAATTTACTTTTTTTTAAAATTGTTTTTCAATCCATAGCATCTTTGTTGTCACTTATTTAACTTTTTGAAATTGCTAAGCATGCCAGAGGTGCTAGCAATTTTAGAATGTCTCAGTATATTTGATATTTTTGTAAGAGTCCACTCCCCTACCCCCAGCAATTCATTTATAGGTTTAAAAAAATTCTAAAATTGAAGCTTTCAACATCTGGAAAATGTTTTCTTATGATGCTAATAAACTTTTTTTTTTTATTTTGTCTCTGGCTGCAACCTGATCGAGCAAACATTAGGAAAGTGGAAAATGCTTTCATACAGCATAGAACCGTTGTTCTTTAGCTAAATATATTTTCAGCAATTTTGCTAAATACTCTTACCTTTCGCTTCTCACTACAAATGGCCCTTGATGTCATAGCTGCAACATCTGCTTCTTACTTCATTTTCAACACCATTCTCAACTCTGTTCTTGTACTCATCATTATCCTCATACTCACCACTCAACTTTTCTAGCTGAGAAGTTCAACAGATTTTCTGTCTAAATAGTGTCACAAAGTGAGAAACTTCAAAAGCAACATGACATTCATTCTTAAATATTATTCCTGTAATTTAGCTTTTATTTTTCAGTTTGTTCACTTGTATTTGCCCTGTTTTCAAAAAGAAACCTCTTAGGCTTGGGATAAGCTCCCCTATATCACACATCCATTCATCATAGAAGAAAATATAATCAGCCCTAGAAATTATGGAAGAATTAAAATTATTTGTATATATTAAAAGCAGAAATAAAATATATTAAGAATTGAATGAGTACAGTGAGATTCAAATTAGCATCTTATTGTAAATTCATTTTTTCTTTCTCTCTATGTTGTCCTATTTGACCTCCACTGCCACATTTAATATATAGAGATGAACGTGTATATAAATGTGTGTGTGTGTGTGTATATATATATATATATATATACACACATATATATATACACACACACAAACACACACATGCACAGCACACATCTATCTACATCTCTTTTCCTCTATCTAATTGTGTGTGTGTGTGTCATCATCATCATCATCATCGTTTTACGTCCGCTTTCCATGCCGGCATGGGTTGGACGGATGATTTCGGCCCGCGTTGTCTCATTTGGAGTCACCACTCTCCCAGACGGGTCAGCGGCCCACGTCTCGCTCGTGTTTCATTTGGCATGGTTTCTATGGCTG
>JAOPJM010001738.1:9154130-9168146 GCA_027124095.1 Muusoctopus leioderma
CTTTACAGAGTGTACTGGGTGCGTTTTATCGTGACACCGACACTAGAAAGGTTGTCATGCCATGCCCCATGCCCATGGCACAACTAAAGAGCCCTCTCTACCCTACGCTTTCTCCGCTCACTCACCGGACCACTTTACAGAGTGTACGAATTTATGTACATAAAAATATGTACATTGATTCATAAAAAAAATCACTGTAATGAATTATTATATTACTTCTTTATTTAAAAATTGTTCAAAGATGTTTCATCAACCTAATTGGTTATGGGACTAAGTATCACCATTTCTCTTAGCATTAAAAATCTATAGGTCCAGATTTCATCCCAGTCACCATATTCTACCTTCACGTACTATTTTCTCAAACTATCTCTTGGTTTCGTTAAAGGCATCTAACTCAAGATTTGAAAACATACAACTGTTATATACACAGACTACATTCTTTGAGAAAGTGTGACTTTGCCTTTTACTAAGCTTCAGCTAAAATTAAAATTCATTTTCTAGTCTATGAGCATCCCTCTTCTTCCCTTCTACTGCAGTTGAATGATATCTTTACTACTATGTATAAATTGCATTTGCTATCTTAACATAAAGACTTTTTAATCTCATTTTACAGTTCGTCTCTCATGTCTCTTTGCTATGACATTCAATCTACTTTTACATAAAAGAATCTTGTTTAGCAAACAACTGGAACAGTATCTGGTCATCCTCTTCAATAATAAACTTCACTGGAAGATATACATCAGTAGATAATTAAAAAGCAAATCTGCTGAAAGCTTCCTGCAAAGAAATTTTAGGGACCATTATGAACATATATTAGAATGCAGTTTGGCACCCAATTAGCAATGGAACATAGAACTCTAAATCACTTAGAACAGGTTCAAAGAAAGTCTAGGCCATTCCATTAAAATAACTGAAAAGCTGGGTCAAAAATCTTTGGAAAGAGAATATGCTTTGTCATACCAAAAAATGTTGGACAAGCATATTCCCTTGTTGACCTGAAATTTCAGATTTTCTATTGTGACATATGGAGCTATATGAATTTCAATTGCACATTGAAATTCCTCCCAACAGTAATTGTCAACCAGATAGACTTAGAGAGTTTTTATAGCAAGTTGCAGGATTTTAACTCCATTGTTTTTATACTTCTAGCCTGCCTTGTCTTCCTCATTCTGTCTAGTAGTTCTTTTTCTATCCACTTATTTCCTTAAATGTCTCATTCCACACTTCTAAAACCTTCTAGTGGACTATTCATCTCATTAGAAGAATATCCACATGAATTGATTTTATGTCTTACCACACAAAATATACTTAAAAAGGATTTAGTTTTATTCAAGTAGTCTCTTAATCTTTTTTGAAAAACAGTTTATTCTTGATAATTTTTGTGTGTATTTTTTTTAAAAGAAGCAAACAAATTGCAAAAAATTTATTATGGTATTATCACATACCCTTTTAGGTTGTTTAGCATCAATTTAAAAAAATGTTTACAGAAGGTAAATTGGAAAAGAAAAATGTTATAATAAACAGTGTCTATCTATCAGAGAAAGGTCACAGTATGTTGTAATTAGGTAACATTAGAATGATATCTTGACAATATACTAGTAACAAAACATCTTGACATTGTTCTGTAATTTATACACCATATGACATTTAATCAAATATATCTGTTGATTAAATCTTATTGTTATGGCTAAATCCTGGTTGTTTAAGAAAATGTATGAACATTAATAAACTCTTCAGCTCATTAAGATGTTATTTCCCCCCTTTTTTCTTTTATACCTTATGATTTAAACCTATTTGATGGTATTTGACATTAATTCAGGGATAGAACTTGGAATATTCTTATCCATTTCTGAACATTTTCTAAATTATGTAATGTTGTTAAAATTGTAGGGTATCCTAAAGAGGTTGATACATGTTTACTGCAGTTCTATGTGGTTGCTTAACCTGTTAGAAATATAACAATCAAATCACACTGGTTGCAGGCATTGCACATTGTTAAAAAGTTTGCTTAGCAATCATGTGGTTCCAGGTTTGATCCCACTGCATGGTGCTTTTGAAAAGTGTTTGTTTACCATAGCCTCCGGTTGACCCAAGCCTTGTTGGGGAAATTGGGTAGATGCAAACTGCAGAAGCCTATTGGATGGGCTGTACCTCGTCTTGAGTGGTAGATGTTATCCAATGCTCAGTTTAACACCACCACTTCGCTCTTGGGTGCCTTTAGCAAAGTCCACTCTGTTGCAAGCATTTGAACCTGGTCTCCAGTTGAGGATAACCTGAATCTTGGTTTCTTCCTCCCTTTTCCCCACTAGTCTTGGAGGTCATAAGCAGTGTCCTTCATAAGCAAAAAACTAAAGACATCAGATAATGTAGTCCTAGATAACACTTTCTCTGATTATAAGATGAGATGGTCACAACTGGAATGTCCTTTGATTGTAGATCTGTTCTGTTTGGGACCTTGGTTAAATATCACCATCATCGTCCTAACTGCTTTTCGATGATAGCACAAATTGGTCAAGTTTGTAGTATTGTATATTTCCCTATGTTTCTCTTCATTGTCAATTCTTTTGTAGTTCCATGTTCCCTCCAGTTATATATTCATTATTGACCAACTTCTACCTTGGCTATCAGCAAAACTCTTCAGGTGTTTATAAATTTTCTTCAACTACCAGTGTTTAGGCAGAACAATCAGCAATTATTTGCATACAGACATTTTGACTTGGTATCCCTCATTTATTTTTATTACTCACAAAAGCCATTATATCATCTGATACTTCAAATAACAAACACCATTCTTAATTCTTTTGCATCTAAACTAACTTTCATACTCATATTTTTAGACATTCAGTTGATCAGACACATACTCTAACTGTATGTTATTATCCCTTCATTGCCTAAGTCTCACATATGGAATTTTCATGGGAGAATACAAAGGTGGTTTCCCATTACCTTCCTTTGGGTATTTTTTTTTCAAGACACTGTGTCGGCTCAGTACAAACAAGTTCAGCACACCTGCCTAAGCATAAAGAGCTGGAACAAATATTGCAAAGCATGTCCAATGCTATAACATTTCCACAAATCCACTGTCATCATTAACACTTAAAATATATCTTTTTTTGTTAAATAGTAATTGAAAAGAGAACAGTGAAAAATACAAAATAAAAATTAAAGTTCAAATTCTGTTTTCTATTTATTATTTTTTAATTATTATTAAATGTAACACTGAAATATATCTTCTTTTTTGTGTGTGTTAGATAGTAATCAAAAAGAGAAGCAAGCAAAAAAAAATGTTAAAATTATATTTTCTTTTTCTCTTTATAGAATCGAGAATTACAGATCATGAGAAAATTGGAACATCAGAACATAGTAAAACTGAAATATTTTTTCTATTCCTCAGGTGAAAAGGTAAATTAGTTTTGTTATATGAATTTACAAAATAATTCACATGATAAAAGTTTCATCAGTTGAAAAAACACCTCTGCTGAAAAATACTTTTTGTATTTTATATTTATGTATTTGTAATGGCTTATGGTTTAACACTGCTGAAATTACTCTGTATTAATAATGTGAAGTAGAGTCTTTTATCCACACAACCTGTATGATGAAATTTAGTGGTTTATAATATCCTTCTTTAGAATAAATAGTAATTATTGAAGATATTTCTTCATGGAAGATAGTTCAAAGTGGCAATGATATATCGGAAGAATTTGAATTTACTCATCAGGTTTCGGGTGAAATTCCAATTTTTCGTGGCAGTACTTATTGGATAAGTTAATCTTTTCTTTTGTTAAATGAGTTTTATATAAGAACTTCACATGGCAGCAAAAGCATAAGGATTTGGGATATATATATATATATAAAATAAAAAAGTAAATGGATGCTCTGCCTGTTTCAACGATGAGTATTCCAGTTGTTCAATAAACTGAACTCCTTACTCATTGTATTAGTGGCTGAGTATTCTAGAGACATGTTTACCCTTCAAATAATCTTCAGGCAAAATCAGCATGACACAGTGTGTGACAAAGCTGGCCCTTTGAATTATATGTACAGTCCATCCGGCAGGCTTCCACACAGTTTCCGTCTACCCAATTTCACTCATGAGGCTTGAATCAATCTGAAGCTATGGTAGAAGATACTTGCCCATGATGCCACACAGTGGGATCAAATCCAGAACCTCATGATTGTGAAGCAAACTTCTTAATCACTCAGCTATGCCTTCACCCATATGTGTATACATACACTCTCACACTCACACACATAAGCATATGTATGTGTTAGCCAGCAGAAGTAGGACAGATACCTTGGCAGACAGATCTTTGGGGCTGAAAATGTTGAGCAATTAATATTTAGTTTAGATTGGTGTATGATAATATTTTAGGGGAAGATGTAAGCACCAAAGGGTTTCTCGGAGAATGTTTGGGAAGAAGTGTGTGGCAAAACAGTGGCAAAGAGGACAGCAGGAATGGAATGAAGAGAAATGGGTTTGACATGTATGTTAGAGTGTGAAAGGCATAGAGCAAGCAAGTTCAGAAGATCAGAAGCTGTTGTAATAATAGTTGAAGAGGTAGAGGTAAGAAAACATTCAGAGGTTGGTTTGAGGTTGAAATCTTTTTGTGTGAAATCAATAAGGTACCATTTTTTTGGTTAAAATTTTTTGTTGACTGATAATGGATGTGACATTCAACATATTCATATTGGAACCTTGTAAAGAGTTAATAACTATTAAAGAATAAAGAACTTTTGGAAATTCTAAAAAGAAAGCCCAAGGTACTTAACCCTTTTGATACCAAACCGATAAAAGTGATAAAAGTATTTGCTTTACAAAATTCCAAGAGCCTTGATCTTGCTTCATTTCTTGTACCATGGCCATAGCTTTCATGCACACCAATGTTCCCATCGAAGTGTTTTTCAACATGACATTTGAAATTGCCAGCTATTATGACAGTAATACTGTTATCAATTTTTGAGGTAGGTTGTACAAAGGCTTCATAGAATCAGTCTTTTAATTATTCCTTAATCTTACTTGTGAGGGATAAGCAGAGATGATGGATGCTATTGCATTGTCTATTACAAGTCTTGAGTTTCATTATTCTATCACCTATCTTGGCTGCCTGAGTTATTCCATCTACTAACTTCTATTCTATTAAAAATATACCTACACTACTTATACTCGTTGTTATCCACTCAGAACGATTTGTATTAGTCTGACTGAAGAGAGTATAAATTCATCCCACTTCTACACAATACACTTCCATTCACCTCCACTCTCAAGGCTTAAAACTATCTCACCAAACCTACCTTTTACTGTGCTAACATTGATGGTAATGTACCTGAAATTGAAAACCCTCAAAGAGGTTTTGTTGTTGTTTAGCCCCAGATTAGCTTTGATCAAACAGACCTTTTGATCAAAAGGAATCCAGTTGTGACCATCCCATTTTTTTTTCAAGCATAGTGCACATTATCTAACATGTCTTTTTTTTTTGTAAGACCATAGAATTTGATTTGAGGGACATTTGGCTATTATTTCTAGCAGACTAAGCAACAAATCTGCTAGAAACAACTAGTACTTTTATTTCGTTGGTTCACAGTAAAAGTACTAGTTGTTGTTGTTGTTGTTTAGCCTCAGGTCAGCCCTGATATAATCAAAATCATTTCAGCCATGACCATCCTGTCTTTTTAGGAGTATGTAGGACTACATTATGTAACGTTCTTTCCTTATTTAAGACAGTAGTGTTTCATATGAGAGAGATTTGGCTGCTATTTGTAGTAAATTGAATGACCATGTAGAGGCTCCCTCAGTTTGAAATAAAAGTTGTTGTTTTGTAGCCACAGGTTAGCAACCCATAGATCTATTTTTCCAGTTATACCATATCTCTGCTTAGCTGAGAACCATACTACATGCTCCGACATACAGTGATGAATCATATGACATACAGTGTGACAATCTGGACTTTTTCCACTGTCCAGTCTGTTTCAGTATGCCTGCAGATTCTGATGTTGGCCACAGCAAAGGCGGGTAAGGTAGACTCCATCAGAGCATGACAAGTGCTGTTCCTCTGCATTTATTGTTGGTGGTGTGCATCCCAACACACTGTTTGGGGCTAGTAACACTATTGATTTTGCAGCTATTTCTGTGTATGTGTTCTTTATGCTTGTCCGGGCTGAGTGGGAGAGGTAGTGTTTTTAGGATGATGTAATAGTATTCTGGGGTATTGTATATGTGTTTGGGTGTTTGGAGGTGATTTTTCATGTAATGGCAGGCAGGGCTGTGGAGTGAGAGTCAGAAGCAATTATTGCATTGCGGGAGTTGGAATCAGTAAAAATGTACCGATTCCAACTAAATGTAAATTGTAATATAAAATTTCCAATTTGACTGTTTTCTGCACTGAAAATAATCAAATTAAATTTGAGGGCTTCTATGAAGGAGGATCTGATAGATGCAATTCTGTTTCTAAGAACAAGATGTTAGTAAATTTTGGATTTGGATTTTTGATTTGACCCCTATTCTATAGATACAATGTTTCTTTAATAAATTTTGTATTTTTAATCTTTTACAATATTATTTTTATTTCATTTAATGTAATCTTACATTCACTTAAATTTTATATTCAAACAATGCTTTAATCTCAAAAAGGAAGGGTTATGTATCTAATTGAGTTTATTTCTTTTAAAATGGTTGTTTGTTAAGTTGCTTTAGGTGTTCAATCTTTTAGTTTTAACTTTGATGTGCTTTAGATTTTTGAACTAGTAAACAAAAATGTTCCTGATTTTCTTTTATAGTATTTTTATAGTTTATTTCTTTTATAGTCTTTTCATAAAAACAGTCCCTTTTTTAATTTTTTAAGTCTTGTCTTATGCTTTATTGTTTGTAACTTCTTTAATAAGTAATATAAAAAAGTTACAATGGCATAGCTATAGCCTTTAAACCCAAACTTTAACAAGTTAAGGTGCTAAAAATTAGCCTGATGATTCACATTGGCCATGTATGTTGTATGTTGTCATTAAATGTAAGAAATATGTGATTAGTCTAATTATAAATAGAGGAGTCAGTCAGTGGTACCATAAATTAATGAGTTGGAGTCCAAAGTTTTCTGTACCGACTCCACAGCCCTGGTTTGTGTATATTTGTTGAGTGTGATGGTTGGTTGTATTTGATGTTCTTGGATATTGCTGGTAAGGCGGGAGACTGGATTTGGTAGGTGCTACTTTAAGTCTGTTGTTTTGGAGTCAGGCTGGAGTAGTTGTGCAGTAGTGTCTGGAGAATGGTGAGAGGATGTGAATGTGATGTCATCTGTGTATGTTTTGAGTGGGTGTGAGAAGGTCATGTAGGTATAAGTTGAGAAGACAGATCCCTGTGGTACTCCATTCAAGAAATTGCAAGTTCTGGAGCTGTTGTTCTTGTACACTACCTAGGCTCGGCAATAGTTTGCTAGCCAGTATTTTATGTTGTTTCTTACGGTGGTATTGAGTATTTTTTGTGTGGATAACTGGGGAATGGAGTCGAATGCTTTATTGATGTTGATGGTAGTTAGAATAGTACATGTAGGTGGGGTTTTTTTTTGTTGAAGCTATCGTGCATTTTGTGTTAGGTTTGTGAGTAGCGTGGTTAAGCGTAGTGATCTGAATCTGTGTTGTGATTTGGAGAGGGGGATGTGTTGTTTGTGATATCTAAGATGAGCCTTTCTAGAATGTTTGAGGGTGTACATATGAGGGTGATGAGTCTGTATAATATTATCTCTCTTGAGTTTTTGTTGGCTTTTAGAATTGTTATGATTTTGCCCAGCTTCCTGTCTGAGAATTTTACAGTGTTGGTACAAATAGTTGTAGATGTTGATGAGTGCAGTGATTCTTTCAGGCCCTAGTTACTTTAGATGTATGTTTGTGCTGCATGATTGATTAATTGGCTGGGATTTTATGACTGGATGTAATTATCATACCACTGACTCTAGAGACACTGTCTTGCAGGACTAAGGGCCCTCTCCACCCCCTATCAGTTTTAATTCAGATTGGCTGTTCTCTTAGAAAGTTTTCCTTCACTGTGACGTATGGAGCCATGTCTCTTCTGTGCATTAGGATAAGAAAAATCTTTTACACTAGTACCGAACTTCCTAAGTGTGTTGCCTACACTACAACTAAAGGAGCCATGTCTCTTTTTGTTGGTTGGTTGGTCATTGGAGTCGAGGAAGAGAGTAGTAGCTAGCAAGGTTGGTCATATGTCAGTTGTTCAGTTGTATGTGAGATTTAAAGAATGTGTAGGCATATATGGAACTTTTTAAAATACACTTGGCTAAAAGTAACTATTTCCAGGTCATGTAATTTCCCATACTTTTTAGTTTGGAATTGCATTCATTCTAGGTTGATATCTTGGGAAGTGTGTGACTGTAACTAGAAAATTTATTCGTTATTATTCTGAATATTGTGACACATTTTCCCAAAAACTTTCGTAAAATTGTGAGCTTAATAAGAATGTTGACCTAAATACACACAGCTAACAGGAAATTATACAAAGATGTGGCAAATTAAAAATTAACTATGAAAAATTGACATATAACTGTAATTTTCAAGAAACATGTAAGTTTGGAGATTGGATAAAAGAACTTTCATTGATTTGGAATGATTTAGTTATACCATTTCAGCAGATGAGATCTGAGCTGTTAGCCAATTAAACATGCTAACTCTTAACATATTGATGGTGTCTTGTATTTCAATGCATTGTATTATTGTTCATTTGTTTTTTAATTTAAGTTTTTAAATATGATTTACTGAAAGTTTTATTATTAAATTTCTTTTTTTTTAAATTTTTCAGAAAGACGAAGTATTCCTGAATTTAGTCCTGGAATATGTTCCTGAGACTGTGTATAGAGTAGCTAGACATTACTGCAAGTCTAAACAGACAATACCAATCCTGTATATTAAGGTAAATTAATTGCTCTCTGCTTTTGAAGATACCAAATCATTATTGTGAACTAAGTGGGCACAGGCAAAGCTGTGTAGTTAAGAAGTTTACTATGCAACCACGCCATTCCAGGTTTGATCCCACTGCATGGCACCATGAGCAAGTGTCTTCTACCATAGCCTCAAGCTGACCAATACCTTGTGAGTGGAACTTCTTGTGTGGTGTGTGTGTGTGTCTTTTGGCAAAGGATTGTAAACATCTTTGAGAAAACTGAAAATTGGTGCTTTTCAAATGGAGTCCTTTGCAATGTTTGTTCTGCACTGAGGAACAAACGCTCTCTTGTCACCCTTGCCGTCAGAAATGGAGTGAACCGTGATAGGCCTATTGGAAACCTGTAACTAATGACGCTATTGTTCACCAATTACGATATAAAATAAATAAATGATAGATACATTGAAGTGTTCAGTGAACACATGTTTTTATCTTGGTATAGTGTGGGGTGGAAATTCTTGTTGCTAATGGGGACACTTAATGAACCTGAATAAAAAGCAAAACACTTGTGTAACAAAATTGATTTACTTGATATCATTGTGGCCCTAATCATGGTAAAATCATTTAAAAGAATTATATTTGATGCTGTTCCATCTGAACTGTATTTAAATCAAACAGTTCATGTGAAGTTAAATTTTTGACGGTGACAATCAAATCAGATAGTGTTCCGAGGAAGGAACTAGGAAGTAAATTTTGTTACTATGAAATTAATTTTAGTTATAGATATAAAATATAATGAATAAATAAATAAATAAATTTTCTTTTCACAAGAATCTATAGGACCAATGCTTATTTCTGATTTCTATAGCAGATAAGAGATAAATCTCCTGGATTGAATGCTTGTCTATCACATGTAGCTTTTCCCATGAGAGAAATTGATCTCGGCACTGCAAGCCTATAAAATACATCCATCAATTTCACAGTGCTGATGTTGTTGTTGTTTAACTCCAGGTCAGTCTTGATCAAGCAGACCTATGAGCAAAGGTGTTCCAGCTGTGACTATCTCGCCTTTTTTTTCTTTTTTTTTTTTTGTCTGACAGTGAATCAAGAACTACATTATCCAACCTGCCCTTTTTTAAGATATTAGGGTATGAGTCGAGGAAGATTGGCTGCTATTTCTAACTGGTCAGGCGACCATGTAGAGGCTCCCTCACTGGCTTTGCAGTGTTGTCATTGCTTACAGTGGTGAATTATAACATTCACAATACCTATTTGGCGCTATAATTTTGTACTATCTAACATTTACTGTAACCATTGAGAGCGAAGACTCAGTGTGATGCAGGTAACTAGATTCAAACTGCCAATTCTCTCGCCAGTTGTCTACTTCCCTATCAACTAAAGCTATCTACACTCTGTAATAGAAATATACAAACCTGAAATCAACAAACAGCATGGCCGCAATCAAATAACTGAAACAAGTAAAAGAGTAAACTAGTGATAAAAGTCAATTAAAGTTGATTGTAAGGTCAGTTAGTTGATAATGGTATTTCTGATAAACGTAATGTCCAGTTATCAACAATAAAGGTTTCCTCTTTATTATTACATCAGTAATTCATCAGATAACATTTAACTACCTTACAAAGAAACTTTGATGATGCTGTTGGTGTTGAGTAGTTCTTAGGAGCAACTCACATATCTAACACTCATAATTCGTAAGTACAAGATGTTAGTTTGGGTTGAACTTCAGCTTTTGATCAGCATTCTAGCTGTGGCCATTCACTTGTTGTTGTGGGTATGCTGCCCTAAAATTTAAGATCTAAATGTGTAGTCCCCAATTTAAAGACTAGCAACTTTGCTAAAGAAATTTAACTGCAACAATAAGTAGATTAGTTGACTAACTATGTAGAACACTTTTTACTAACTTACATATTTTCTTAGTGAAAATGTATCATGAAATAGTAGTAAACAATAGCCAACACACACTTCCTTTCTCTAGTTCTGTATTAGCTAAGATTTACTACTATTTCTGTACTAGCTAAATATTTACTATTTCATGACAGGATTTCACACAACATATAAAACATTAAGGTACTATAACACTTTTCAATGCCATCAGTGTGAGAGTTTTCCTGACATGTATAAATATATCAGCTAAATTTCCCTTACTACTTTTAATTTTAGAATTACAAGTTCTGGTTCCTAATTTGCAGTGAAAAATGACCTATAGGAAAATGGAATAATCATAACTGGAAAACTGGCAATCAGTTTGCTGTACAGGCTGCTAACTAATGGTTGTAAATTGAGTGTTTGAGATACCATCAAGTTGTTTGATGTCCATATAGAAAGCTAAGCAAAGTTAAATAATTAACTATCCAGTACAAAACATACCCACATTGTAAGATTTGTAATGTCCCATAGTATAATCAACCTTACAATGGAGACATTCACAAAATTCTATATACATCTATCCAGATCATTGATTCCTAAACTTTTTCAGGCCATTGCTACTTTGACTTTACATCTTATCCGTATTCCCTCTAAACATTACTCATAAAACACCATAAATGAAAATAAATTTCAAGTTTCAACCCAAACTCCCTTGAAGCTATTGCAATGCCCTGACCTGAATCAGAACTTAACACTTTTCTTTCAAGGCACAAAATAAACAATCAAAAATAACAAAGCATTCACAAGTTTACAAGAGTCAAAACCATGATATATGTTACATACTCAGAACTCAGTAGCACATTTACTCTCACCATCATCATGATCATGATGATCATCATCATTTTACGTCCGTTTTCCATGCTGTCATGGGTTTGACCAACACTACCAAATTGCCAAGTCTATGAAAACTAAATGAAGTCTGTTAAAATTACAACAATGTTAAAGCCAACAAAATTTTATAGTCTCAGTATCGTTACAGCATCAGATTGATTATACTTTTCTGCACTCTTTCAAAAACTTGAAATTGACATTGTTGACAGGACCATCACATTTTTATTTCTACCATACCTCATAAAATACAACAATTTGTCTTAACCACTGCACTATCCCCTAACCTAACTCAAAGTATGATTTCTCATTCAAGGCAATGACATTTAATTAAGTGCCATGGATGTAAACAAATTTTTTAATATTATCAAGCTTCTATTGATATGCATATTGGTTTATTGCATAACACACCTGGAGATGGTTAGTGCATTAGGATAACCTTTCTTAGGCATCAGGAAAAATTCCACTTGCATATCTTGAAGTTGAAGCATCCAATCTTCGGGATTTCTTGTCTTCATATAGAGATTTAATAATAGATTCAAAGCTTACTGGACAGCTACTAGCTGATCTTGCCGAGGGCTATGAATTGTTGTATACACTATTCTTGCAGTTGCTAAACTGTAACTATTCATCATCATCATCATCATCGTTTTACGTCCGTTTTCTATGCTGGCATGGGTTGGAAGGGTGATTTCGGCCCGCATCGAGTTCTCATTGGAGTCACCACTCTCCCAGACGGGTCGGCGGCCCACGTCTTGCTCGTGTTTCATTTGGCATGGTTTCTACGGCTGGATGCCTAATTCTGTATAAAGCTGTATTTGGGTTTCTGGAATGAAACATTTGCTATATGTTAATGGTTAATCAAACAACATTTTTGATATTAAAAAATAAGATAGCTAATTTGTGTGCTTCATTTCAGCTCTACATGTATCAGTTATTCCGAAGTCTAGCATATATTCATTCCCAAGGCGTTTGTCACAGGGATATAAAACCACAGAATCTGTTACTTGACCCAGAAACTGGCATTCTGAAGCTATGTGATTTTGGAAGGTAAATCCTGTTAAGATTGATTACTACTTTTTTTTGTTTGTTTTTAATTATTGCTTTGTTCGTGTTCTGCTGAAGCATAAAGATGACAAATTAGTGATTCTAAACTGGTCATCTTTCCTTGTGTATCTTTACATAATTTTATTTGTACTATCAAAGTTTCTGTGATGTGATCTTTATTACAACCTTGCTTTTCTTTAAATATTTTCTCTTCAACAAATGATTCTTCTCATGCTGTGATCCTAGAATTTTCTCTATAGAAATAATGCCATACAATGAATAATTTCTCTTACTAACAAAAGGTTTTTTTTAAAGGATTTCTTTGATTTCATTTAATCATTTATTTGTTGTTGCATTAAGGCTTCAAAGAGGATTTAGATCATTAGATTTCTAAGTTCTATTAATGTTGTTTTTAAAGATAAAGTTTTAATTTTAAAATATTGTTAGGGAATTTATGCAATGTTATATTCTCTCTGTTTCTAATTTCAGTGCAAAAGTATTAGTGAGAGGAGAACCAAATGTGTCCTACATCTGTTCGAGATATTATCGGGCCCCAGAATTGATATTTGGTGCTACAGATTACACATGTCAAATAGGTACGTTTCTGATTCTGTTGTGTTCATGTCAATATTCAATGGGAGTAAACAGTTGAGACTGGATATCTAAATTTTCTGCCTCGTAATAATTCTTTCTTTATTTATTATTATTATTTATTTATTTATTTATTTATTCCTGCCTCGTAATAATGCTAGAAAATCTTGATAGGGTAAATTTTCTCCAGGACTGATAAAATAAATGCTAATAGAATATAGAGGACAGTTATGTATTTGACATAAAATGAGATGTTTGGCAGGGTTATGCTGTCTTAACATTTTTGATTATTGGATTGACTGGTTGTTATCCAATGCTCTTACAAAGTGCTTCAAAGACCATTTAGGTTGAAATACAACAATCCTAGACCTTGATTATGCTCATGATATTGCTTTCTTAGCCTTGTCCTGTACTAATGAGCTTTCTTGAACTCGGGTATTTTGTTTTATGGAGATGTAAACAAATGTCACCAACTGATTGATAAACGGTGACAAGCACACACATACACACACAGAGAAAACATTTGCCCAAGGTTTCACACAGTGGGAGAAAACCTGAGGCCACGTGGTTACGAAGCGAACTTCTTAATATAGATATATATAGACAACACAGGTTCGAGAGGGCTCTACAGCTGTGTCTTGGACATGACAACCTCTCTAGTGTTGGTGCCACGATAAATGCACCCAGTATACTCTGTAAAGTGGTTGGTGTTAGGAAGG
>JAOPJM010001738.1:9180350-9193536 GCA_027124095.1 Muusoctopus leioderma
ACAGAGTGTACTGAGTGCATTTTATCATGACACCGACACTAGAAAGGTTGTCATGCCATGCCCATGGCACAACTAAAAAGCCCTCTCTACCCTACGTTGTCTCCGCTCATATATAGATTATATAATTGATATTTAATTGATATTATAATTGATATAAGAATTGATATTTTCCATAAAAAATTTTCTATCATGTTTATTTTCAGTAGAATTAATTGTTTAGTGTTAAACTTTCTGATTCTAATTGTCACTGTTCAATCATCAGGTGTTTCGTCCGCGCACCCCATCGGAGGCCATTCAGTTAGTGAGCAAGTTGTTGGAATATACACCCTCTTCACGAATCTCTCCACTTGATGCCTGCGCTCATCCATTCTTTGATGAACTGAGGGATATAAGTACTCGCTTACCAAATGGGCGAGATTTACCACCTCTTTTTAATTTTACACCCCAAGGTTAGTATTTTAACCCCTTTTTATAATACCTTAAAAGTTTTTTCAAGATACAAAAAGAAGTGTGTTGTTATTTAAAATTGGTAAAAAAAAAAAAAAATCTGAACCTCAATAGACAAGAAAAGTATATATCTTCTTGAAAAGATCAACCCTATCTTTTTTTCTATCACAAATATGGTAGGCTCAGTCATCTTATAAGGTTTTTAAAATTTCCCCTTTTTTTAAAGCTTTCTGTTGCATGTAACAGTGTGGGTGTGTATGTGTATATATATATATATATATATATATAGACAAATTGATATACAAATATTACTGGGATAAATTTTAATAATTGTATTTGCATCTGATATCTAACTACTTTCTTAACTCGGGTTTTTCTTGTAAGTTAATACTTACACCCAATAGACCTTGCTCAAATCAATCCTTTTATTTTCTTAGTTCACTGCCCATTTTTTTCTTCTCATACATCAATCCTCTTACAAATGCCTCAACTAGTTTCATCTTTTCTCAGAGCAGGATCCTTTGTTTACAACAGAGGTAGTAGTTTTTGAAACTTCTTCACCGCCTTACTCAATTGTGAAACTTCATTATAACTAGCTTTACCTCAATCACTAAAGTATGTTACAGCAAATTGACAGAGACATCAGTGCGTTAGACAGAATGCCTTGCAGTATTCGTTCCAGCTCCCTGTGCTTTGAGTTCAAATCCCGCTGTGGCCAACTTTGCCTTTCATCCTTTCGGGGTCGATAAATAGAGTACCAGTCTAGGGCGGTGGACTGGCGAAATCATTAGAGCGTCAGACGAGATGCCTTGTGGTATTGATTCTGGCTCTTTGCGTTCTGCGTTCAAATCCCACTGTGGTAGACTTAATCCGTGGCTCTTGGGTGCCTTTAGCAGAGTCCACTCTGTTGCAAGCATTTGGGCCAAGTCTCCGGTTTGAGGATACCTTCCTTCCTCTCTTTGTCCAATCTCAGAGGATGATGGGCAATGAAAAAGGATGATGGGCAATGAAAAAGGATGATGGGCAATGCAAAGTAAAATTAGTCTATTTCCGACAATTTATCTGAGTTACCCATAGTTTTCATAGTTTAAAGCTACTGATGTTGCTAGGTATGTCAGTCAGTCTGGTGTTATATTTTTTTTTGTCTGTACTGATTATACAGTACGAAGTTCCTCCCTGTTCCTTTCTTGCCTGCTACACAAAGTAACTTTTATATTGCTGCTAGACTTTTGTGGTTCCTACTATTAACTGGTGTGGAGTTAGAAGCAAAACAAGGCTGCAAATACAGTGGCTTTATCTTCTAGATTGGTACTTAAAGAACTATCGTGGTAGGTTAGAGGAATTTGCAGAGTTAGTGGAGTCCTTTTTAGCAAGGGACAAGAAGGCGTAGCTGTAATTTAGGTGGTGAAAGAACATGAAAGCATCTTTTGTTATCCTCCTGGTCATCATGGGTTCATTGTGACTGTGTGTAAATACCTAGTTGTTGATAGTGAGTGATTTCCTTCAGATGTTGTAAACAGTGTTCTTTGTTTGAACAGATGCAAGTGAACAACATGAAGATTTTGGGGTTGTGGGCTTTAGTTATATGAGAGATGTGAAAGGGCATCACCTAAGAGATACTATGTTCATGTCATGACTGATATCATCCTCCTAGGTATAACTTATGCTACAGTCTGCAGCCGTGCACATTCTCTCTACACACGACCAACACACGATTAAAACTCACAATCTCTGATCATGGCCACTCTACATCATCATCATCATTGCTTTTACATCCGTTTTCCATGCTGGCATGGGTTGGACGAATTTGTTTTTGGAGAAGCATTCTTCAGCTGGATGCCCCTCCTGTTGCCAGCCCTTATTTTTTTAAGTGAGGTAGGTTTTCCATGGATCTTCAACTATCGAACTGCTAATCTGCTGGCCTATTGTTTTTTCACTTGGGATGTAAACAAATGCACACGGATAGCCAAACGATGTCAAAAATGAAGGCTTCGTAGAGACAAATGCACACACAAACACACACACATATATGTATATAACAGGCTTCTGTACAGTTTCGGTCTACCAATTTCACTCACAAGGAATTGGTCAGCTCAAGGCTATAGTAGAAGACACTTTCCCAAGGTACTATGCAGTGAGATAGATCCTGGAACCACGTGGTTGCATAGCAAACTTCTTAACCACACAGCCATACCTGTGCCACATATGTAATATATCCAAGGCTCCATTCCAATGACTAGGAGGCTTCCACTTTAGGACCAGAAAATGCCTGATCAGTTGCTGAACCTCTACAAATTTCAAGTATGAACCACATTACTGCACTGCTTGTGATGTTGCTTCTGCTCTACACACACCCACTAGAGTGTATCCCAAAAAAGTATAGTTAGCTGATTGGTAGAGACTCACTCACAAACACAATACAGCTGCTAGCTCACTATCATGTTGTTTCTTCTCACTGCATGTACCCAAGCCAACTCAATGTATCCACAGCTCCTCCTCTCATTATCCCTATTATATCTCATTTCCAAACGTGGCACTCCTCCAAATTACAACCATGTAGGATTCTCTCCTTGCCAACATTTTTCCTACCGTCATCAAGCAATTGAGATTCAAGTTGAACGTCAGCCTCACAATGTGTGAGAGCCTGCAAAGGTCATCGGTGCTTTCCCTTTTCTGACTAGATAATAGATTTTAAAATATACAACTAACCTTGTTTTGTTAAACTGTTTGTTACCATATTTCCAATGAAATAGACTACCTATGATTTTCAAATAATTTTGAAAATAATCAAGAATTTGGAGGAATTTAGTAACTTTCTTGCTATTTTGTGTTTGGAACATAACTTAACAAAAAGTTCTTACATAAAATTATAATGTTTAAATTTAAATATGAACACTTTAAAACAAATGGTTTTTTATCATAGAACCAGGGGCGGTTTCGTGCAGGTTTGTATCAAAAGGGTTAATGCTAACAACCAGGTCTTTACACAGTGGTTAGGTGGTTGGGCTCATGATTGTAAGGTCTTGGGCTCGATTCCCAGATCGGATGGTGCATTGTGTCCTTGAGCAAGGCACTTTATTTTACGTTGGTGCAGTCTACTCAGCAGAAAATGCATACTTGCAATGGACCGGCATCCCGTTCATGGAAGACTCTTGCACTCTCAGTCGCTTAGCACCACAGGAACAGGGATAAGCTCTGGCCTAATGGGCCATAGGTTCAAGAAGGACTTTAACTTAACTCTTTGCCATATTTTGGTATAAGAATCAAGTGGTCAGCATACAAAATCTCTAGCCTACATCTACTTCTCAAATCCTTTGTGATTACCTGAAGAATAGAATTTTAAAAAAAGGTTGAAGACAAAACCTTGCCCACTTGAACACACAATTTGTGAGTCAAGTACCAATCTTGATTCTACTTTTTATCAGCCTCATATATATAATATGGACGACTCTCACTAACCATTCCTCCACACTAAGTATTTTCATTGTCCACCAGAGGATGGGACATTGTACAAAGTCTTCTTGGGGTCAATAAATGCAAGATAGTAAGACTAAATTCTTCTATCCAAATACCTATTTGAAAAAAACATGAATTAAGTCGAAGTCTGAACACTTTTATGTTTTAATGTCTTTCTCATTTTATTATTGGTTTTATTTGCAGTCAAATATGTATATTAAATTTCCTGATAGTATTTCTTAATTTGTTACTGCTATGAAAGAGCTGTACTTCAACCATCTTTAAAGAAAAATTAAATAAGAAAACACATCCTTGTTTCCAGATTTAGCTTCTAGTAGTCTCGGGATTTCTTATTACCTTCTCGAGATAGGCAATAGGAGCCTTAGATTTTGAGGGGAGTAAAATAGTAAAAATATAAATGAAGTGAAATGCCTATCTGCCTTCTACTCTATCTATGATTCTTACACAAACATTTCCTACTGAGGAAAAATTTGTTATTTTCTTTGTTTTTAGGGCCTCAGTATAACAAACAAAGTTTTTAGAAATGTAACTTACAGTGATGCTAATCATATAAATATCTAGTAATAAAAATTGCAACCTTTTCACGTTTTCAAATCTTATTTATTTTTTAATCTTATCTCCCCACAAAAAAAAAAGGAATATTTTTTTCACTTTATTTCTTCTTTTTTCAGAGTTGACTATTCAACCGAATCTTAATAATATGTTGATCCCGCCACATGCTCGACAAGCCAATTCTGATGAAGCTTCAACTTCTACTGGTGGGCCTGTGAACTCAGAAAGTGCTTCAGCGCCAAACTCAGCCAATGAAGCAGCAACTCCTCAAGGGGCCACAGGAGCTGCCGGTGGAAGTGCTTGACACAACAAGATTTTCAAAGGATCATTTCCAGCATTCAGATCTTTGAGAACACCATTGTTAATTCCACTGACTCGTTTTCTCCTGTCTGTAAACAAAAATTACAAAACTGACTCTAAAGAAGTAAAACAATGATCCATCTTGTGTTCTGCTGTGCACAACTGTTTACATACAAACTGCCAGTACAGACAGCCAGAAAGGCTTGCACATACATACATGCATACACACACACACACACACACAAACACATTATTCCTACTATTAATTGTTCTAAATGGTTTACAATGACAGAAGTGAACAGTTTACAGTTTAGTACCATTTTGAGTTGATTTTACTGCCCAAAACAGTAGGATGTGTGGTTGACTTTCAAAATGGCTATTATGGAAGTCAAAGGACCTTCTGTATCAGGCATAAAAAAAAAAAGAAAAAAAAAATCTGTGTTCCTGGGCTATGAAGTTCCCCCTCATTGTTTTGTTTTTTTTTTTAAATTTTGTTTCTTCCCTTTTTGTTTTCGTTTTCTTTCTTTCTTGAGGTTCCAGTTGAGGGAGGCTGTTTGTATTGTTAATAGTCATCTCTGTCCTCCACTGGTGTTGTGTTCTCTTACTGCTACCAACTGATGGTCACCATTTGCATTGTAGCTGTTGCTGTTAGCAGCTTGTAAGTAATACTTAAAACTAACACACCCACCCACCCACACTGCAACAGCAGCAACAAGACACCATTTAAAAAGACAAATATGAGAAAATATCTTCAGTCCCTCCCTTTTGCTTTTCTCTGATCCTTTCTCTCCTTCTTCTCTTTCTATCTTTCTCTCTCCTTCTTCTCTTTCTATCTTTCTCTCTCTCTCTCTCTTATTCCTTCCATATTGTCATTCCTCTTCAGCTGCTATAACAAGTTCTATTTTAATCTATTTTATTCCCTATCTCTTATTTATTTCAATGCATGAACAAAGAATGTATACAAAAGACAATGCTGATCTCTCCAGGAAATAGCTTTTAGGGCTATATACACACATGTACATATCTAGACATGTACATACTCATAAATATGTGAATGTGTGTAAATGTCTTTAAATATATGACTTTTCAAAACAATAATTAAAAATGTTATAAAAGATCTTTATTTATAAGAATCTACATTTTTTTTTTTCTCTTTTCAAATAAACTTAGCAAGGGCAGGGAGTTAGTTTTCCAATTTATTTTTCTTTGGGGCTTTTGATTATATCCCTTTGATATTGTTTCAATTACACTACAGTGCAAGCAGATATTGTTATATAACACAGTCAGCTGCTCCTGTTCTAGAACAAGGCAGGAACTACTGCATACTGTGCCAGTTATCTTCAGTTACTATATAAAAGAAAATTAGCTTTTATTGCTCCCTGTCAACTTTATTTAGAACTACCGGTTTTTTTGTTTTTTTTTAAATACTCAAGCTTACCTAGTGAAATAGTAAAACAATAAAAGAATGGAATGATAGGTATCTACTCCCAGCAACACCAGATTTCTTGTCTAATGTACCATGAAAAATAAAAAAAGAAAAAAAAACAAAAACAAACAAAAAGTCTCAAGTTAAATTTTTATTTAAAGAGAAAAAGCAGGTAACTTAATTTTTGTATTGTGGAAAAATGGTAGTTGATTTGTTTTGAAACTTTTCCAGATGTAATAGTTTTATTTATAAATTGATAATACAAAGCTCTTAAGAAATGTGGAGACAACAGAATGTTTAACCAGTCATTTGTTTAGCAGATGTTACCATAAAAGACTGGGTAAATCTGTTGATTATTCTGTGAGTCTGCTTTATTAACCTTGTTCAGTGCTGCCCTCACTCCCATGACGACCATTTCCAATATTCCTACCACTTTTTGATTGATTATAATAACTCTGTTCCCAATATTTGAGGACTTTCCCTACTGCTTATCTACGTTCCCTCTGTTCTTTTAGAGTTGGGATGTAACATTTTTTTTCCTGTAAATAGATTTTAAAAATGTTAACCCCTCCCCCTCCCTCAAACTCTGACTATGTATGTAGATTTATATTTCTCTCCTAGTAGTCCAGTGATATTTGCTTTGGCAGCTTTTCTGCAGCTCACTGATTTTCAGCCATTCCCATTATGGCAAACATCTGTTTTTTGGTCAATTAATATTTTGTGACCTTTTCAGCCTCAGTGCAATTATATCTTGACATTATGTAGTCAGACTGGATCTTCACCTGCTATTGTAGATTGGGTTTGCATCACACCTACAGATTATTAGAAATAATTGGAATCATAAATTTTTAAATAAATAAACTTATTTTGTCCATATGAGCTTACTGTTTGGAATTTGCTGTCAATGTTGGCAGTTGAAAAGCCAACTATTTTGTTTTCTCATTCATATCCATCTATAACACCATGCCTTACTGCTGTTGTAATGCTTCTCAACCACCACTGCAGTTCTCCTTTTGGGTTGTTTTATCTAAAAAAAAATTCCACTTAGAGACTTTCATACAATTGCAGGAATGATTGACCTGAAGGACAACCTGTACTATAAACCAACTTTTGTCTGAAACACGTCTGGTACCTTTTTATTTATTTCATTTCTGTTATTTTCAAGTTAGTATATTTTTAAAAGTAAAGAAAGAATTTTTTAACGGGGTAGTCAATTTTGGTCTTCCTCTTTTATATATTTTTCTTGAGTAAGTTTCTATTCCCCCTAGAACTGGACAGCTCTCATATTTTTAAGGTTTTCTATTACAGACATTATGGTTTTATGAGTTATACTGATTGATTACATTTTTAGCATGTATTTCCAACCTTATTATAACTTCTAGAAATATACTTAAATTTGTACTGAAAATGTTAATTATCTTAGAATTAATTTTAATTGATTTTTTTTTATGGTTTACATTGTTGAGATTACTGACCTAGCTGTAGCTTCCAGTTATTGAAAAGTTTGTTTCATAGGTCTTGACATTTTTTACTATTCAACTATTGATTTGATTGTGCCAAACTTGCCACCTTCTTTGCATTTATAAGGAATGTTAAGTAATTTATCTACATCTTAGCAATTCATTTATAAAGTAATTTGTACATTAATCATATTTATGAATTGATAAATAAGTTTATTGATTGATACCAAAAATATTTCTCATTTCACACTGATTCTTGATGAATTTGAAGAACTGAAGGCAATTATTTTCAATGTTTTTTTTTTCAAAATAAAACTATCTGCAATCAGTGTATAGATATACTTTGCACAGAAAATGACATTGATACCATTTGGGATATTTAGCCTAAACTAATCAAGATTCTGCCATAGATTTTTTTTTCATCGACATATTGCTACCATTTTCTGAATGTAAGAATTTGTAGCAATATTACTCTTTGGCTAGTAATGAAGTTATAATGAAAAAATGTTGAATGTTTCATAAAGATTATCTTGTTTTATTCATTTCTGTTTTGCCAACAATGGATGAAGGCAGTTTCCTTTTGATGTGTGTGTGGTGGGGGTGTAGGATTTCAATCTTATACTTAAATTTGTTTATTCAGCCACTCTCATACTTGGGTGACTGCAGTTATCAGTGATTGAATGGAAACTTTTGGCACGGATTTGAAATCATGATTACTTCACACATAGATACATTAGACTTGAGTTACACCCACCGCAAACATCTATTGAGCACTGTTATGTTTTTGTATGAGAAAAACAAAAGTACACTGTGTGTGCCCATAGGTCCCTACCAATGACGCCATTTAACCTTATTGCTCTTTCCATTTTAGTTGCATATGGCTGAGGTGGGGGGAATAAAGTGCTAATTTTTCCTTTATTTAATTTAACCTGTTCCAGAGAGATTTTCATTATGGCTTCTGTGATATTTTTTACTCCATATTAGTTACAATAACTAATGACATAGCTATGGTAAATGTAAATATCTCTCTCTTTATATATATATATATATATATATATATATATATAAAGCCAAATAAGATTTATAAGGTTGTGGATTTGTCTGTACAAAAAATAAAACAATAGTGTATGAGCCAAATTATCAATTAAGCTTTCATGTGAGCCCTTACAGTTCTTTTGGCTAAATGATTTCAGCATACAAATGCCCCAGCTGATGGTATAGAGGTTAGAATTCTTGATATCTTGGAGCAGTGTAATATGTGTACATCTCAGGTATTGTGTTGTATCTTTCTGTAAATTGCATTCTCCTTGCTTCTAAAGTAAATGGGGAACAAGTACTATTTCCAATGTTAGAAAAGGCTTTACACAATAAACATGTCAGTTTCAATTCATGACAACATGGACTAATGGATAGATGGAAGAAATGTGATTTTCTTAAATTTATTTTATATTATTTTTAATCATTTGAAGATTACCATTCATATAAAGCTATCACAAATAATAAAATGTGGAATTTTTTCTCTTCGAAAGATAATTTTGTGTATTTTATTTAGTGAAATTGATTTATAATTGTCCAGATAAAATCTAGTTCTATTACAAAACTTAATTTAAGTCTTACACACTTCATTTATCCTTCATTTAATATTATTTGGAATACAAGATAGCATGATTTTTTTTTTAATGAACCATTTCTTAACCCATCAAGAAATAATATAATTTAACTATTCTACTAACTTAGTATGACAATTCTAGAATACATTGGCCAATTCTTATATAATTCATTTTTGGAATAACTTTACTAATAATGACTGTTCTACTGTATTATTCTAATTTGCTCTGGTTTGGTTGTGTGTGTGTTTGTTTTTTTCTTTTTTTTTTCTTTTGGGAATAAAGTTGTTATTCTTGAGTGAATTTTAAATATTTAATGAGCAACTCAAATATCTTTATTGCTTTCCTACTAGAAGTCAGAGCTAAGATTATACTGTTATTTGCATTGAAAATATGGTATCTACCTATTTCATAATATTATTAAACTAGATCATACCGAAATTGAATCCTAATTTTCTAACTAGGCAACCCTGTGATCAAATAATAATGAGGTAGCTTTATCCATCAGCTAGAAGTCTATTAAAATTCTTAACATTTTAACAGGTTTCCCATGCTCCATAAACTATCAGTATTATTGCTTCTTTCTTTGTTTGCAAATAAGGCTTCCCTTAATATAATTTTTTTTTCCAAATCAGCATACAGAATTTTTTTCAAACCATATCTCTGATCTCTAATCCATTCTCTCTACAGATCTGCATCACTTTCAACATTTGTTATATACAGCTGTTAAAGATTTTTATTCTGAGGCAATCTGTTATAAAATTCAACTTATTTCATCATGAGTATAACAGATTTCTTTTTTTTACACTGGTCATTTTGCAAGGCAGAATCTTTATTGGAACCATTGCTGCATACCTTTTCCTTAATTAGCAAATATTATGTTGTCTTCCACCATTCTTTTCCTATCTTAGACATGTTTTGTCTTATAGTACAAGCTACTTGAAACAATAGTCAAAGGTTTGGTCCTTCTTATTCCCAGTGAGCCCCTATTCATCATTTATCAATATGAATGTAGTGACAGTATCTAAAAGCACATTAATGTGATCTAAACTGCTGCAACTTTGATCAATGGAGTAGTTACAAAAGAAAAAAAACAATATGATGTATGCTATGGTATGGCTTATCAGTGAATGTTAAGCCAATTGGCAAAATAAACTCAAGCTTAAAGTGTTCTAAAACAATACAATTGTGTCAATGATTTATGCATTATGTTCATGCCAACAACTTACAGTAATTACCCTTTTCTCTGAAAATAATAGTTGTCATGAATAACAAAATATATAGATGCCCATATGAAGGTTTTGTGAGATTTGACATTAATACCTCAATAGAATTAGATTTATTTATATTTCATTATGTCAGTTTAGCCCAATTTCTTCCATAACTGCACTGTTTACTAGATTATCTATTTTATTTCAATTTTGTTTAATGACTTATAAAAGAAGCACAATAGCTATACGGTTAAAGTAGAACAATTTGTGAGTTCAAAGCTTAATACTATACCCATTGTGCTGAGTCGTTAAGCAAAATTCATGAATCGCCTTGCCTCAATATTCTTAAATAAGAATATTTAGGCATACATTATTTCTTGTTTGAGTAGTTAGCTATAAGATTTTCCTGTTGTCAAAACAGTTCCTTTAGCATTATGCAAATATCAACATTTTCAAAATCCATTCTATTCTCTGATTAGCATGAATAAATGAACATGAAATAATAATATCAAAAACAATAGTAGACAGAATTTATGCTAAAATTTGACACCTCCCTATGAGTTCTAAATTTGTATATGCAGCTAAGTAGTGTAATCTTGGGTCTTTCAGATTCATTAATCATCATAGAAAAAGTTAACTTAGTGGGAGATAGTAGTGACAATTCCATTATTGAAATCAGACATCAATAGTGTCAGCCCCAGTATATTAATTATTTTGAGGCACCAGACCAGTATTTATAGTGGAGGAGAATAGTCAATTGTATTGATTCCAATATCTTACAATATTTTATTGACTTTAGAGTGGTGAATGAGGAAGTGAACCCCAGTGAGATTTGAACTGAGTACATAGAGGAATGAATCATTTAGTCTCATTCTCTACCATTTCTACTAATTGACCATTTCATATCAACAACATTATTTGTAATGAAATTCTTTGGAAGTTTATGGTGTGAACAAAAGCTGGTAAATAGTATGTTTGTGAGTGGTGCTTTTAGGATCTAAGACAAGTGCCACCATACTTCCGAAGTTTGGTTTATTTACATTTGCTTATGAGTTCTGCTTCTGTAGCAATGCATATGTTAGTTTTAGATAGTACACATTCAGAAAAGCAGCAAGGTATTTTAAGAAAGCAAAATAGGAACAATAACTATTTAACTAATATGGGCAACAAGGTGGCCATTCAAATCCTATCAAGGTTGACCTTTATCTTTTTGTGTAATGATAAAAGTAAGTAAATTTTATATATATTGGGGTCATATACTTAAATATTTGTTTCTGTTCACTATGAGTATTTATCAGCTTTTATCCTCTTGAGAAACTTTCAAAGAAGTTCATTAACATTATCTAGAATGAAGGTGATGATCCATGCTGGGTAGTAAGGTTTGTCAACCTTTGATTGCTTACAAGAAACTGCAAGTTTGAACCTTAAAATAAAATTAATTATTTTCTAAGAAAATAAAATTAGACATCTGATATCTTAATTAGAAATGTTTGTTTCATAAAAATTCTAGCAATTTCTTTTTTTTTAAATTTTATCAAGTTTAATGAATATTTCTTTACTCATACAAGTATGATAAATATGAATTAGTTACTGATCTTTTCGTAATCTGATGCATCCCTCTACGTGGGAATAGTCATTGATTTTATTAGAAGTTTTCTCTAACATATACCCATATTAGAATTTGAACTCCTACACTGGAAGAGAATGAAACATATCAGCTATATAATTCAACATTTCTTACATTGATAACCTGCATCTCTTCTATGGTATTTATTTACAATGGACTGGTAAGAATTAAGTGTCTTAATATAGCATCAGTAATGAGATACACACTGTTGTCCAGTTGGTCAGTTACTCTAGCTGCGATTGATTTATGCATACTTTAATTGATTAGATGAACTGAATATTTTAATTAAATGAAAACTTCAGCTGCTACTTTCTCTGTTGATCAAAATACATCATTTAAATAAATCCCCTGTATAGTTAGATTTTATTTTTATTTCTTTTGGTAAATAGTCTTAATTTTTTTTTTTTTTGCAAAACATTCACATTTTTTATAATTTCAAGAAAAATATTTATTTTAAATTGAAAAATATATTGAAGGCAGTGTGTAGTGTTAGAAGCAACATAGCATTGGACTGAGTTCCTAAAACCATTTAGTTTCATCCTCTGCTCTGTTTCTAAATTCTGCTTGCTTTTCATCCTCGAAGGGTTGGTAAAATACATACAAACCCTGGACTGTGGTCAGTTTAATTGACTATATGTATCTTCCCTACACATTTGTGGCTTTGTGCTAATATGAAAAATAGATAATTAAAAATATATATCTTAAAATATAACATTATGCACTTGAGTGAAATACATACATATATGTGTGTGTATATATATATATATATATATATTATTGGATTGGAAAGAAAGTCCTGTCGCATTTAAAGATGGAAAAGAAACAAATGCCTCTTTGGTTTTAATTGATATATTTAATCAAGATAATATTTCCCCTCATTATCGATGACATAATCCCATCTATTTGGCAAATTTTTGATCCCTCGGGTGTAACATTCTTCAAGTTTCGATGCAAAGAAACACTCAATATCACTTTTAACCTCTTCACAATTAATAAACTGTTTTCCCTCTAAAAAATGTTGCAATGATCTGAAAAGATGATAGTTAGATGGAGCAAGGTCAGGAGAGTAAGGAGGATGA
>JAOPJM010001738.1:9207155-9218035 GCA_027124095.1 Muusoctopus leioderma
TACACTCACCTCTGTGTCACTGTATTGTTGAACTATGTAGACCCTTCGTTCTCAGTCAATTGACTGAGAACATATTTCTATGCTATGTAAATAAACATCTATATTTATGTACACAAGTCTTACTACTTCTTCCTCTTCTACACGGCGACTCACAAGCCTTACCGCTTCTTCCACTCCTTCACTGACAGCGACGTTATAAGCTTAGGGACTCAGTTCCTACTACCTCTCAAAGGGCTTACTACTGCAACAACAACACATATTCTCCGGAGCTGAGTTAATGGCGAATCTCAGCTCCACGGCAAACATTGCAACATTCAATATTGGCTGGGGTTTTCCCAGCCAATATATTGTTTCGCCACAAGCTATAACTGATGCAACTCAAAGTACTGACCTATATGTGTGTGTGTACATATACTTATGCATATATAATGCCAATAGCAATACAAAAGAGGAGCAGACTAAACTGTTAAGTGATGTCTGGGAAAATATCTTGAGAAATGTTACCCCAAATCAAATTAGCATCATCTAAGTTTCTTTTTCTGAAGGACAACCTCTGCAAGTCACTAACCAATTATGTAAATGGAGCAGAACTGCAGCCAAGCAGAAGGCAATATAGTGGTGGAATAGTGTAGGTATAAAAGCTAAGTGACAGGTCTGAATGGAGTAGAAAAGAGCAAGTAATATGGAACAATAGCAGGAAGCAAAAATAAGTTTACTTAGTTAGGAAAGAAGCTGAGAGTAAGACATTTGTTAATGCTCTGTACTGCAAATAGGAGAGCTAAGAAGTATTCTGAATTGCAAGGCAGTATGTTTGTATGAACCAGGATGCCATTGAGAAAAGTGACAGGGCGCTATTACTATGAAAGGTTGTTGAAGGAGGCTTATGAGTGGTATAGTGAGGACCTAACCCAGGTAGACTCAACAGAAACTATAGAGATTAGATTTAGCATGATTAGTAAGGTAATTAGTGCGTTGTAAGCAGGGAAACCTACTGTTGCAACTGGAATAGTTGCAGAGATGTTATACAAGTTAACTGCTTGGTTAATCAGTTGGTGCACAAAGATGTTATCTCCAATGACTGGCACACACTATCATCATAAGGCAAAAAGATGCACTGGAGAAAAGCAATTACATAATTGTAGAGGACTCGAACTGATAAACCAAGTCACAGTAGTTGGAAGAGACGTAGAAAAGTTATTACAGGATATGGTTTGTTTGGATAAGATATTGTTTGTGTTTGAATGAGGACATGGAACCACAGATGCCATATTTCTAGTGAGACAAGTGCAAAACCAAGGCACTAATTAGTAAAGAGGGCATAAAATCTGAGAAGTGGCCTTGTCGAATATGTGTGAATGGAGTTGGTAGAAATGCAGTACTATGTAATCAGTGCAAACAATGAATATACAAAAGATATTGTAGGATTTCTGGCAGAGTGATTAGGAACCAGGACTTCATATGTGCGACATTACAAGAGTAGTTAGCAGTAGAAGCACTTATAAACTGAAGTCCATAAACTGCTCAGATGGATCACTAGGAATAGTAGGTGATTTCTGTTACCTAGGTCACTTGGGGTGTTTGTACAGAAAGTATAGTAGTTTGAGTAAGAAAGGGGTAGAAGAAGTTCAGAGATCTGTTACATTTGTTAGCAATAAAGGTTTTTTCCCTCCATGTAAAAGATAGATTGTATGAAGTGTGATGCTGCATGTTTGTGATACATGGGAATTGAATACAGAAGTCTTATAGATGCTGAAGAGAAATGAGTCCAAGTGTGATCAATTGTACAACATTAACTTGCATGAAAGGCAGATGAGCATTAGATGCATCAGCCAGTGTGTGCAGGAGAGATGACTGCACTGGTTAGACATGTGAGACAAATGGACAATGAATGATAAGGGGAAATGTGTTGTGTACTAAGAATGAAAGATACAAGACATGGAAAGAAGTGATGATGTCTCAGAAGGTTGGGTCTCATATTTGAAAATGAAATGATACAGGATTGATAGAAGTGGTGATATACTCTACTGCAGTCCTGTCCAACTGATGCTATCATGAAATACAGATATGATGATGATGATGGTGGTGGTGGTGGTGGTGTGGTTGTCATTATCGTATCTGCTACCAGCACCATTGTTGTCACTATCATCATCACCATTTTAACATCCAGCATGAGTTGGACAAGTCTATAATACATCTCCCCACGTGTCATCTCAAGTGTGGGTTCCCTTAATCTACTTCAACTCATGGGACTTTTTACCCCCCCCCCATATTCATTTGCATTACATGAATGCGTGAATAGAGGGATATCTCTTGTATTCATTTATTACAGGTTAACACTGCACACTGAACAGATTATAATCAACTCGTACCTCACCAATAATTACAGATTCTCTGTATTCAATAATGTTTTATGAGCCTATGAGCTTATAGCCTGCCTTTTGTACAAAGAGATAAACCATTTGCTGACAGTTTTATAAATGTCTATCCTTCTTGAACCTTAGTCACTATGCTATTACTAGCTACATTTACAACACTATGTCACTTAAATAACAGGGCTTATCTACTATTTATGGCTTACATTCAAGGTTGATTATGATGTTAGGTATTCTGTTAAATATGGTACTATTGATTCTAGTTCCCCTGTCAATTTGCCAGTAACCTTATCACAAATGCTGTGTATGACTGTTTGCACTGACTATATAGAACTAAGTTCATGCCTACTGCATTCCTGATACAAAAAGAAATGTCACATTTTTGTGACTCCTGCAACTAACTCATTATCTTAAATCTTGTCAAATTCACCTTTAGATCCTTTTGTCTAAATCTGGACAGGAATGTGGATATCTGTCTGATGTAGCTACAGCTTTCATGAAATTGATAACTTTCAAAAGTATATGAACTCACAAATTACATTGGGTGTGCCAAGTCTTTCACAAAGATCTTTGAGTAACAGATTATTTGCTAGCTTGTTCAACTAACTACACTATTCCAAATGCTTTTAGGTCAGTTCACTTCCAATCAACATCATAAATGTGACTATTAAATTAGTCCTTGAAATTTATAATCTGGCATACAAGACAAGGTATTTATTTACTCAGTTTTGTGTTGAGGTTCTAGAAATACTAGTCAGCAATACCACACAATTATTAATGTATTACTAGGCAACCAATAACTACATTTCTAATTTGACAAAAGAAACAAAACAAATCTATGTCCTGTAGATAACCTTATCACCCTCTTTAACCATCATCTCACATATTTGCATTTAATTGCATCTGCATATGTGTAAGCTGCAGTGGCTAAGTTGTGTTGATAAAGCAATAGACTAATTTTTAAATGAAGCGTACCACTAATTCAGAATATGTGCTGACATAAAAAGTACCACCCACATTTCACATCTAGAATTAGGGAAGAATAATTAGCTATTTAAAAAAAAAAGAAATAAAAGGAAAACACCTGTTCTTCTATAGATATATATTGGAGAAAGAAAGTAGCAGAGAAAGATTGATTCGCTCATAATAGATAATTTTATTGCTACAAAAAATGTCCTTGATCTTAGTTTTGTTTAATTTATTGTCTTGTTGAGAAGGACAGCAGCACTTACAGAAACAAGTGAATATATCTTACTAATCATTTTAGTTACATTTTTCTTTATACGACTTCTCAACATTTTCCTGGAAAAATAACCAGACTAGAATACGATGGGCTAAATACTGAAATATATTTACAAAACAATGTTGTCTGCTATGACAAGTTAACATATTTTGTTAAGCAAAACACAAGCTATCTGTAAATTAATGTATTTCTGCTCCTGCAAAATTCAACATCTTCTGTGTCAAATATCTGAAATCATGCTTCTACACAATCCAATACAATAGATAGATGATGATATTTTCTTATTCACAAAGAAACTATTTAAGAAGGAATATATTCATTTGATTTAAAATCTGAGAGACCACTTGATTGATTAACTGGACAAAGCAATATACTGATCAATGCAGAAAAAGTAATTATGTACTCACTGCTTGCAATAATTACAGAATATTAAATTCCATCTTTATCTTTTACATTCACAAGATCACATTTTAATGACTAAACAAGCAACTAATGTTTTAACTAAACTACCTTTTTGTCATCATCATATTTTACATTAATCAAATATCGTAATCATGATAAATTATAAAAATATATTAACTATTGCCATAGGATCACAACCTTTCCATGGTGGGAGAGCTTGCATGTCTGAGCGACCCCAAGAGCTATGCCAACAGGAGAGTCATCTGGTAGGGCCACCCAAACCAGACAGGTCAAAGGGTAGAGGCTAACAACCCAGTCCTGTAAAAAGTCACTGTTATGGAAACAGCAACAAAAATAACCAACACATCTAGCCGTGCAGGAATTTTGTTGCTGCCCTACATACCAGCCGGCATAACGAGCATTAAAAAAACTATTACAATGATATATATGTAGTACTATGCACTACTTACAAGCACTTATATTTATAAACATTGACTTTTTCATATAAAAATGGTCCAGTTCAGTGATCTTGTCATAACCAACAACACAGAACTGATATATCCATATGAAAACTTCAGTGTCAGGACTTTTGAACTTCAATAGGCCACGACTGAAAGATGATATTTTACAATATCTATGGTGACATTCTATCATATCTATGTGATATAAAAGAACCAGGAAAGGACTCAATAAAAAAATTAGTGATTAAGAGAGAAGGTTTTAAAACATTCACCTTCAGATCATGTTATTAATCTGGATAGGAATGTGGACAATGAAATTGATAACATGTTGGAAACTCCTGGGATACATTTCTATAATGGTTACTTACATTGTAAAATATATCAAATAGAAAGAGAAACGTAAAAAGAATATATATTAAATGAAATTTTAAGCTAAACAATAATGAACCCTTTCAGAAATATGACTAGGAAGTTTGAGTGCCAAATAATATATTGAAGATAGATAAAAAGACAGACCAAACAAGAAGCTAAAATCTCTTAAAAATGAATAAGTGTAAGATAGAAATGAAAATTCTTTAAATCAGATATATATTAATAGTATGAAACAATTTATATGATTATGATAAAGAAGTCACTAAAAATCTTCATGAAAAAGGAAATCTTCTGTGACTGCAGAATGTGTAGAGACCACAAAAATAGACAATTGCCCACATTTTTTCAATTTGTTTAGTCTAGCAAAAAATTGAAACATCGACAGGCAAAACAGAGTTGGTAGCTATTATACAATGGAAACTCTGCCAATACAACAAAATTGGCACAGATGGTAAAATACATACCTGAAACAATGTCTGAAATAACAGAGCCACAATGATTTGAGACATGTCTGTACATACTAACTGAGATAAAAGCAAACTGCCTAGGCATCATTGTTATGGACCACAGAGACAAAAAGTGTTCACTTACAGAAGTTTCAATCTCTACAGATGAAAATATTGCATTGAAATTAACTGAGAAACTTTCTAAATATTATGACTGTATTGCAGCACAGATTGAAAATGTACTAGGACAAGGTCAACTACACAGCATACAAAAACAGCACATTACATACTCTCATAAATCACTATCATTACAATAAAAACATACATACATAAATGAATGGATATATGAAAAGAAATCACAAATATAATGAAGTATAAACAACTCTGTATACAGTTAAGTGTGCAGAGTTGAGTCAAGTGGCACAGGAGAAATATACAATACTATAACTAAATAATAAGGATTTCTTAGTTAGGAGCAATGCCACATATTTTTTTAAAAGAAAGACTGAAATTGGGTGATGTTCATGCCTTTGTCAATGGGGCATTAGCTGTGAAGTGAATTGTAAATCAAAAACAGATTGCAGACTCGGCATGCTCGGAGCTTACTTCTTACTCAATGGCGCTTGCCTCTGACTAAATAAAAATGATACAAGACTACAGAGAAAACAACAAATATAATAAATGAAGAAAAGGAATTGGGCAGAGGAAGTTGGATCTCTTGCTGTGTACCTACAGCCCCACTAAGGCAACAGATTTCGATTGATTGATTTATTTATATTGTCATGTAGTTTATAAACGCAATGGGGTTGGTTAAATGTATATATAAAATCAGTTGCTGTAATGGCCCATTTAACTTACGTTCGAAGAATTTTTATACATAACTGGGTTATATAAATTATTAGACTGAGTTTGTTCTATGCATTTACCATTATGTTTAATAATGTTACTCAGTATTCTTCCATCTGTTTTATATTTGTTTTTATGCTTTTGGTTACAGTAGTGAATTCTATGAGATATATTGTCCTTAGATTTATCAATTTTATTTTTATTTTTGTCCATTAAGCAAGTATAGGATTTGTTTGATTATTTCTGTTTCGCTGTAAACTATTAATGTTTTTTTCTTTTTTTTTTTACGACTTAATTTTTGTACCTATCTGAACACTCATTATTCGGATAAAGATATATACATTTGTTTGTTCAGTGTACATATGCATGCATACATTACATATGTGTAAGATACACACATACACATGCATATATATATATATATATATATATATATACATACATACACACACACATGCACAAATAGACAATTTGTGAATATTTTAGGAAAGGCCTGCTGTTTAGTGGCTATAGCATGTTCTAAAGGCTAAAAATTTACTATTTTATTGTATGTGTTCTAGATAGTATTTTTGCTTAAAAAGAAAGAAAAAAAAAGAGTATTTTTTGAGATGCAGAAATCAGAATCTAAAAATAGAAAAACGAAACTTACCTTTACATTTTAGATTAACACATCTTTTAGCAGATTCAAGGTATTGATGAAGGTTTTGAGGTACATCACTTATATTGTATTTAACTTTTTCAACTTTTATTGTCCTTCCTGCCAGCTCCAGTAATGAAGGGGGATCACAAACTAGATCTTTCACAAAACGAACAACAAGAGGATTATTCCTTAGACTAAGTTCAATCAGATTAAGAGAAACTATCTCTTGAGGTAGCATAGAAATTTGATTGTTGTGGAGGCTGAGAGTTCTTAATTTATGTAGCTGACCAAGACTTCGAGGTAGAGTATGTATTTTGTTATCACAGAGTGCAAGTGTGCTAAGTTTAGTGAGGCATCCAACTTCAACAGGGACCTCAGTTAGTTGATTACCTCCAATATATAGCACCTCAAGGCTACAACATAAAAAAAAGAAACACAAATGATGAAATAATTGATAAATAGCAAAACCAAAAGAAGGAAGAAAAGAAGAAAATGAAAAATCAAATTGAATTTCAAGTAATTGAAAACATAATGATAAATCACTGGACATGGAATTTTGGTTCTTAGTTTCAGTTCCAATAAAAAAAATATTGTATTTTGGTAGGGTCATACAGCCAATAAAAACACGCGCACTGGTTATGTTTCACTTTATAGTTTTATTACCAATCAATTGATCATTATCTAATTGATTGGTAATAAAACTGAAGTGAAACATAACCAGTGTGCGTGTTTTTATTGGCAGTATGACCCTCCCAAAATACAATAATATCAGTTTCAACACATGATTTCATGTCAAGAATCTTGCAAAACAAATACAACCAAAACCGTAATTTACGAATGGGGAATACTAACCCCCATTCAACCTCACGCAGTAACCTGAAGATGAACCATGAACCACACTAATTTCACCCAACTATCTTAAACATGAACACTATTAACATCCAGTTACCCTAAACATCAACCACATATCACATCATCCAGTTACCCTAAACATCAACCACATAGCACATCATCCAGTTACCCTAAACATCAACCACATAGCACATCATCCAGTTATCCTAAACATCAACCACATAGCACATCATCCAGTTACCCTAAACATCAACCACACAGCACATCATCCAGTTACCCTAAACATCAACCACACATCACATCATCCAGTAATCCTAAACATCATCCACATTAGCACCATCCAGTTATGTTAAACACCAATATATTAACATTATCCAGAAATTTTAAACACAAATCATATTCATTAATCTCAACCAGTTGTCCCAATCCTCTATTAATAAAAAAAAAATAGCTTGTAAACCACAAGAGCTTTTCTCGTCAACCCACATACATAAAGCAAAAAAAAGAGTAAAGAGCATTTCTAATTTTGTATAAAATTTGAGAAAAATAAAAAAAAATTTTTTTTTCTGTTTATGAAATTATTTACAAATAAAATACTGAAGAATGGCTAAAATCTTACCAGATTTGTATGACTATTATTATAACAAGCATTTGAGTCATTCATAATAAATCACAGTAAAAATCAAGTTAATGTCTTTTTCTCAGGATTCATGCTTTTATGGCAATTTTATTGACAATTTACAGCTATTTAATATGTCTATTATACTTTTAAGTGTGATTTTCCGTTAAAGACACAAGATGGATCATATTCTATTATTGGACAATTTGATTTTGCTCAGAATAGATGTTTGTGCCATCCTTAAAACCATTGAAAAGAGTCAGCAGTTGACTTCTAAATATTTCAAGTAACAGGCTTAACTAATAGGCCTCAGAAGATTTATTATCTGTTTGGTAGTTAATATAGAGCAAACCTACAGTAAACAATTAAACCATGTCAGCCAACAAATTATTGTTGAGAAAATGTTTCATAAGAATATCTATTATTGTTAATTGTCATAACTGCCTACAAAGAGTTGTTTGGTTTGAATGCTGAACAAAGCTGGCTGTGAAACATAATTAATTGCAATTCAATTAATGCTAAACTTATCGTTTTCTATCAGATTTTAAAGTGCTAGTCACTCCCACTGGTTAGCCACAGAGATTGTTTCCATTCTAAAATTGAAATAGTGAAGTTTCAGTTTCAAATATAAATCATAAAAAATATTAGTACTCCAAGAAAATGCATATGAACTGAGGATGGGAATTAAAAAAAATTGACAGATACACTCAGAAATAAATAAGCCAGACAGCAATAAAGAAGATTTACAGATTGACAGAATCATTAGAGCATCAGACAAAATGCCTTGCGGTATTTAGTTATGGTTTTTTATGTTGAGTCCAAATCCTGCTGAGGTCAACTTTGCCTTTCATCCTGGTAAAAAAACTGGGGTTTATTTCATCAACTAACCTCTCCTCACCTGGCTTCGGTGGGGCCCTGATCAATTTGGATCAGTCAAAAGCTTTCGATAGGGTCAACCATCACTACCTGGTGGCTGATTTCGGTCCCATTTACAGGGGCTGGATCACTGCAATGTACAGTGGCATCCGCTTGGTCATCAAAATGAATGGCCACCTCTCGGAACCATTTGGCATCGTGAGCTCAGTCCATCAGGGGTGTCCTCTCTTGCCCCTTCTGTATGTGCTGGCTCTTGAGCCACTGCTGCGGAAGCTGGAGCTGTTGAAGGATATCCCTTTCAAGCCAGGACAAGGAGCTTAGGAGAGCTGTGTTGGTGTATGCGCACAACATCACCGTCATGGTGTTGGACACCACGGAAGTGGAGGTGGTCGGCACCATTCTAAAAGAATACGAGACTGTAGCGGTAGCAAAGATTAAACCGGACAAGTCAGTGGGTTTGCAGCTCGGCACCTGGAGAGGCAAGTCCATACTGTCGGAGAGCATTGTGAGGTACTGGATTGATGGACCAGTTAAACTGCTTTGGGTCTGGTTCGGTCCAGACCTCCAGGTGGACAGGAACTGAGAAGAGGTTACGAGCACAGTGGCCAGTCTCACCCTGGAGTTATGTTGAACAGCTACTATTGCATGTAAAACAGATCCAGTTATTATTATTATTAATATTATTATTACTGCTTTCTTACATAGACACAAGGCCTCAAATGTTGGGGAAGGAAACAGTTGATTATATCGAGGCCAGTATTTAACTGGTACTTAATTTTATTGACCTCTGAAGGATGAAAGGAAAATTCACCTCAGTGGGATTTGAACTTAGAATGTAAAGAGCTGGAACAAATACGGAACAGAAGGCATTTTGTCCAATACTCTAATGATTCTATCAATCCATATTATTATTATTATTATCGGGGATTGGCAGAATCGTTAGAGCATCAGACAAAATGCCTAGTGGAATTTAGTTACAGCTCTTTATGCTCTGAGTTCAAATCCTGGCCAAGTTCAACATTGCCTTTCATCCTTTTGGGGTTGATAAAACAAAGTACCAGTCAAGTACTAGGATCGATTTAATCGACTATACCGCCCCCCCCCCCCCACAAATTTCTGGCCTTGTGCCTATGTAAGAAACAGTTATTATTTCTAACATAACAACCAAGCCGTAAAACAGTGGGGTTGGAGAGTAGTCAATTAAATTGACCTCAGTACTCGTATTGCTACATATTTCATTGATCCCCGGAAGGATGACAGCAAACTGGCCCGCCTGGCAACATTTGGACTCAAGACGTAAGATATGTTAACTAAATACTGCAAGGAATTTTATCTGGCATTTTGCTATTTCTGACACTCACCAACCCTAATAATTGTTTCTAACATAGGCACAAGGTCAGAAATTTGGGGAGGAAGGGAACAGTCGATTATATTTACCTCAGTACTTCACTGGTACTTAACTACCCTAGATTACTAAACACAGATTACTAAAAGTTAGAGGGAACATTGGTACATTATATATATATATATACACACACACACATATATACACACACAAATACATATATACATATATAAACATACACATATACAGTACCAGCCCAAATATATCACCTTTAAGTTTTTTGAGTATAACTTCTGTAAATAGGGGTGGGCGTCAAAGGGGTTTTTTGGGGGCCTATCTTCAAATCCACGTGGCTACCGATTTTTTTGAAGGATTTTAGTCTAAATTATGTGAAAATGACAATTTT
>JAOPJM010001738.1:9225395-9243970 GCA_027124095.1 Muusoctopus leioderma
GCCTATAGGGAGAATATGTTCTTCGAGGCAAAAAAGACACAGCGATCACCGTTACACACTTACGTGTACATAAGTGTTAAATATACTGTACACACCTTTGTTTTGATCCCTGCTGTGCTGTGTGTCTATGCTATTTTTTAAATAAGTAAAATGCAATTACATTAAACAAATTAGCACACTAAAATATATTGCTATTATTACTATGGACATATAATTCAGATGAACATTGTTTTCTTGGTGAAAAAGTGCTGTGTGTTGGCAGTAGAAGGTTTCCATAATAGAGGTAGACTATGGATTACTTGGGAAAATACATTGGATTGAGATGCATAGAACAATTCTATCCCATATTTCAGGCTTATACAGCCCAGCACGATAAAATATATATTCAAATGATGAGGAATAATGATAAGAAATTGCAGTAATTACAGACTATTTTCTAGTAAAAGAGTTTTAGAAATATATTAAAAGTAGTATAGTGGTCTCTGAGATATTTAGATATATGTTGATTTTCTTTTTCTGATTTCTTTGTAGTGAATACTATTATAAAATGTTTACATTAACTGTAAAACTTAACTATTGGCATTTCCTTATTTTTGTAGCTCGGGCAGAAGTGAAAGAGAAGGAAGTTCAGAATGTGACTATGAATTTTGGTCCACAGCACCCTGCTGCTCATGGTGTATTGCGTCTTGTACTTACACTAGATGGTGAGGTAAGTTTTTGTGTAAATTTAATATATTCTTTGCTCTTCTTCTTAAAATTAACCATGGACTACTGATCACATGGCCATAAGTTAAAGCATTTTTACTTATAGCTTTGCTTATTTCCCTTTGCCTGTCTGATAAAAACAGGTTTCCTTCTAATTCACATATGAGAGCTTAGTAGTAGAAAGAGCATCGAATTGTAAAAATAACTAGTCAGTTAAAAAAACATCCTATTCATGCTAGCATGGAGAGATAAATGTAGAACAACAAAATTTATTAAATAGTTTTCTTTAGTTTTTGTATAGGCATCGTCTTCACTGTGCTATCAGATGAAATCATAGATGCTCAGGCCCATCCATCAAGAGTAGAAACCGAGTGCAACAAACTCGGGCTACATCTCAATACCAAGAAGATGCAATATATTCTCTAAAACCTCTAAAACATAGCTGACCATGAGCTGCTCAAGACTGTTGAAAGTGCATCGCTCAAGCGAAGTTCTGCAGATCATTCATGGTGGAGTCAGAAAGGGACATCAAGGTGCGTAGAGGCCTTGCTTGGAAAGCACTCAATGATATAAAGAATATCTGGATCTCCAACCACTCCAGACAACTCAAGAAAAGACTGTCTTCTTTTATGGGTGTGAAACTTGAACGCACACTAGGTCCCTAACCAAGTCTCTCAATGGAAGCTACACTTGGTGGCCTGCAGCATCAGTTGGATGCAGAAAGTGACCAATGAACAACGCTATGGTGACCTCCCCCAGTTCACCAAGAAGACAGCTACAACTTGCTGGGCACTCTGCAAAACCCAGAGTTTCCTGCTAGCCAAGTCATCATCTGGGAACCGACCCATGGGAGGATGAACTGTGGGCATCCTTCTAAAACCATGGGCCAGACCCTGATGGAGCTCAGTGGTGCTGCAACTACTGATGTACTTAGGACACTGATGATGGAACAGAATATGTGGCTCATCTGTCATTGTATCTGATGCAAGTGCAAGTTATAGCCAGTAGATAATGGTTATGTGTAATATTAATTGCCTTATTATTCATACATATTTTTTTTATTAACATTAATTGATTTTCTAATCCAGGATTTAATGTTAGATACCTGCTAGGAAATAAATAAAAATAAATGATATGAGAAGGATGACATGGTTGTTGATTGTAAATAATGTGAAAGTGGGACTAGTGTGCCTTGTGACTCAAACAAAATTGTCTAACTCAATCCAACTTGGAAAAGCAGGTGGATGGCAGGATTAGTAGAGTGCTGAGCAAAATGTTTTGCAGAATTTACTTGTGTCTCTGTGTTCTGAGTTCAAATCCCACTTGGGTTAACTTTGCCTTTTGTCTTTCCAGGGGCCAGTAAAATAAGTACCAGTTAACTACTGGAGTTGATTATAACCTCCACCCCCATTTGTGGCCTTATGTCAATGTATGAAATCATTACTACCACTACTATTATTATGAAAGCCTGTGCATTTCTTTTTTAGACTATTGAACGTGCTGATCCTCACATTGGTTTACTACACCGTGGTACTGAAAAGCTTATTGAGTACAAGACTTATCTGCAGGTAAATAATTTGATTAAGAGAAAAGTACAAGTAAAGAGATTGCCTGTAGATATTTCAGTTTGTTTCCTTTCAAAGATTTCATTTTCTATTTACTATTGCATTATTCTTCCTTGTAGGCTTTACCCTATTTTGATCGTCTAGATTACGTTTCAATGATGTGCAACGAACAATGTTATTCATTGGCTGTGGAAAATTTACTGAATATTCAGATTCCGGAAAGAGCAAAATGGATCCGAAGTAAGTAAACGTTTTATTGTTAAGGTGATATAGTGCTCGGAGTGATAAGTTTCTAGAATATTATGGAGATACAATGTTGATAGTAGTGAAAACAGATTAATCTTTCTCATAACTTACTGCATCTATCCACTATGATGATAATAGTAGCAATTTGTAAATATGCTTGTCTGTGTGTGTATCCATATCAATATTCCGATTCTGCGCCCTTAACTCCTAATGGAGTCGTAGGGGTGCCGTTGTTACATGCAGCATTTCTTTGGGTGTTTATTTAAAGCTGGCAGTGCCCAACTCCTCTCCAGATCTAACCACAGCTGATTTCTCCCAGAGAGAGAGAGAGAAGAATCGACCCTAGTACTGGACTGGTACTTTATTTATCAACCCTGAAGGGGTGAAAGGCAAAGTTGACCTCACCGAGATTTGAACTAAGAGTGCAGACAGCCGGAATGAATACCACGAAGCATTCTAACCAACACTAACGGCTCTGCCAATTCACTTCCTTCTATATCGATATAGACACATGCATGCCAAGTGCAAAAAAACCTCCAGTTGCTTCAAACCAACAAGGCCACCAGCCTTGTCAGTGTCTCTTCCATTACCCTCAATCATTTTACCCCAGAGCTAGCTCCTATCCTCACCAAACTCTTCAATCTCTCTGTTTCTACAGGTATCTATCCTGATCTTTAGAAACACACTACACAATGTCCCATTCCTAAGAGGGGCAACCCCTCTGACCCTATCTAACTATCGACCTATCGCTCTCACTTCAAAAATCTCCACCTTCTCCATTACCTTAAATCCTTCTCCCTCCTTAATGATCACCAATACAGCTTTGATAAAGCCAGATCTACTGGAGATCTATTCTCCTATGTCATTATCCACTGGGCCTCGCCCTTGAGAAACTTGGTGAAAATAAATATGTTATTGCACTTGACATCAGCAAAGCATTCGACTGTGTCAGGTATGCAAATCTTCTAGCTAGACTGCCTATCTATGGACTTGATCTATTTTTCAGTTATTGCATTAGGAACTTCCAGCATGTGCTGACAGAGCTCTCTCTGACCCATATTCTTTCAACTCTGGTGTGTTCCAATGTTCAGTTTTGTCCTATACATCAACGACCTACTTGCCATCACCTCCAACAATGCAGCATCCTATACAGATGATACCAGTCTTCACTTCTGCACCCAAGTGTCAACCACATGCAACTTAGACACCTCACACCAAACCTGCATTGATTCCATGAACAGAAACCTCGAAAACATTCTCCAATAGGTTTTATGCTAATCTTGTCTCCTTCAAAGGCACAAAGACACACTCATTACACATATGAAGAAAACAATATTGGCCCCCTCCCCAAACATGAATAATACACAACTAGAACCCTTAAAATCACTACAAATGCGAGGCCTCACCATCACTCATGATTTCTCCAGGTGATCTCACATCCTCAAGCAAAGATTGTATCACAAAGATTGGCCTATTTCTTCAGGGCCAAAAAATACTTAAGCTCCCAACAATTACTAATCCTATACAAAACTCAAGTGAGACCTACAATGGAATACTGCTCCTACATCTGGGATGGTGCTGCTGCTACATATACAGATATTCAAAACTGCATCAAAAAATGGCCATCCAACTGATTGGTATGATGTCACTCGCCAACACACACCAACCTCTAGCCCACAGACATGCTAACTCCTCACTCTGTCGTTCCTACCACCGCTCAGTGGCCTTTGCTCCTCAGAGCTGGCTGATCTTGTGCCAGTTTCACTCAGGACCTCCCAACTCACTCGTCTCTCCTGCTCTCATCACCCATATTGTGTCCACTCCCCACCCTGCACTAGTCACTTCACCCAATCCTCCCTCCCCTGAACGTCAGTCTGGAATTCCCCTCCTGCCCATGTTTTTCCTGCAGCCATCAACCGCATCGATCTCACTTGTCTCGGAGGGCTGTGAAGGCCATAAGCACGGACCCTTCCTCCCGACCAAGCCATTAAATTTTTTAAAAAAACTCATAATATTAAAATAACGTTAATTATTATAATATTATTATCACTTGTCAATTTTTAGCTCTTTTTGGTGAAATAACTCGGATATTGAATCACATTATGGCAATAGGCACTCATGCTTTGGATATTGGGGCCATGACACCATTTTTCTGGCTCTTTGAAGAACGAGAAAAAGTAAGTACTGCCATTACTGTTATCTAATTTGTAAGCATCGTTAATTGGTTCAGATTTAAGCAAAGAAAGATAGTATGAACTGTGAGATAAGTGCAACTGGTTGTTGATGTTGTTATTGTTGTGTAGCTTCAGCTCAGCTCCTATTAAGTGGACCTATAGCACATAAGTACTCGGTTGAATGACTAGGTGTGATCTACAAATCCATCAATCCAGATATACTAGGCCTACAGCTAGCTGAGGACCATACTGCACATTCTAACATGCAGTGGTTAATTATATGGGATGCTATGTGACAATCTGGACACGTTTCACTCTCTCCACTATCCAGTCTAATTCTATATGCCTGTATATACTGGTGGTGGCCACAGTGAAGGTGGATTCTACGTAGTCACTTGACTTGCTAGAAATAACAGCCAAATCTCTCAAATCACACCCTTCTGTCCTAAAAAATAGATGAATATACAGACTAACCAATTGGAACTCCTATGTTTCAGTGGAGGTGGAATGCAGCTGGTATTTGAATATTCTAGTTTTTTATAACTTAAAAGTCTTATGCAAATGGCTCAGCAGAATTAGTTAATTTTGCTGTAGTTATAGAACAAATCAACATTAGTTTCTGTAAAATTAGTTTTTACTTTAATTCTTAATTCTTAGAGAATTTATTTTTCAATAGATTTACTTTTGTTTAATATTAAATACTATGTTGTATCAACTTTATTGAGTTTATGTTTCTCCATAGATGATGGAATTTTATGAACGAGTTTCTGGAGCCCGTATGCATGCAGCTTATGTTCGTCCAGGTGGAGTTTCACAGGTAACCCTATGAACTTTACTTTCTCTGCATCATTCATCAATCGCAAAAATATTTTCTATGAGAAGTCAATTGATTCAACCTCAGTATATAACTGGTACTTATTTTTTTCAACTCTAAAATGATGTAATGGAAATGATTTGAGCTTAGAACCATCATTTAATCTGGATCTCTACTATCTCATTCATTGCTGATGCTTTGGAAATAGGAATAATAACAAAATTATGTGAGGAAATAATGAACTATTTCACTCAATTATCATCATTGTGTATCCTCATTTTTAGAATAGATACACTGTCTCCCTGCAGTATGGTAGAGTGGATAGAACAAGGGGTGATAGATCAGAGGGTGCTGAAGAAATTGGGGGGACTTGACAGGAGCATATTGGGTGGGAGGCCACTATCACCATTATTATTGATATTTTCCAATGATCAATTTGCCAAGTCCTCTCCCACACTGCATGTTGCCAATGATCACAGTCTTCAGCCATCTCCTTTGTGAAGTTCAGCTTCCAGCGGTCAGCCACCACCACTTTGTTCCCTGTCTTCCTAGGTCTCCCTACTCTATGGGTTCCGATTATATCAAGCGCTCAGCACTTTATACAGCTGGCATCCTCCATATGCATCACATGCCCATACCAATGCAGTCTTCTCCTTTGCATACTACATCTGATTCCTCTTATACCTAACTTTTCTCTCAGTTCATTCGTGCTCTGTCGTTCAGGCACACTGACATTACACATCCAACGGAGCATGCTCACTTCATTCCTCTCTAGCCATTGCAGATCTTCAGCATTCAAAGCCCAGGTTTCACTACCATGCAGTATCGCACTTCGTACGCAAGCATCATACAATCTACCCTTCACTCTGAGGGAGAAGCTCTTTGTTGCCAGCAGAGGTAATAGCTCCCTGAACTTTTTCCATCCTGTTCTTACTCTGGCTACTATGCTCTTGGAGTGCCCACCTCCACTGCTGATGAGGTCACCTAGGTAACAGAAGCTATCAACTACGTCCAGTGAGCTTTCTGAACAGTTGAGGGAATTTATTTCGCATGGATTCTTATGAACTACACCTTTGCATCTGCTACACACAAAAATTGTCTTCTCTGTCAACCTGCCAGTAATCCCACTAAATCTTTTGTGCATCCATACGTTACACTGGGTACACTGTATGGAATTCCTACCTACTCATTTTCTGCATATTGAGCATGGCAATTTCCCAGATGGTATCAAGGACTGGATTTCTTTGCTACGTTTTTCCAGGTTTTGCTTCCATGTCTGGAATTTCTTCTCTAAGTTTTCTACAGATTCTGCTATAAGTATTAGGTCATCAGCATACAGAAGTTCTTATGGGCAGCCACTTTTAAACTCCATTGTAATGGCCTGGAGAACTATAGTAAACAGGAGGGGGCTGATAACTGAGCCCCTATAGACCCCTACCTGAATGCTAAATTCCTCGCCGAATTCGTTATTAACTTTCACCTTGCTGACTGCATTTCTATATGTAGCGTATACTGCCTTACAAGCCATTCATCTAGCCCTAGCTTCCGTAGCGCCCAGCAGATCACAGTGCGTGGAACCCTGTCAAAGACCTCTAGGTTGACAAAAGCTAAGAATAGTGGTATACTCTTAGCTAAGTACTTCTCCTGCAGTTGTCTCACTATGAAGATGGCATCAGTTGTACTTCTTCCTGGCATTAAGCCAAACTGCGTCCTATCTATATTAATTCTGCTCTTGATCAATTGTGCAATAACTCTTTCCGTAACTTTCATAACTTGGTCTAGCAATTTGATGCCTCTGTAGTTTCCTCTCTCCTGTACATCACCTTTGCCCTTGTAGCAGTTAATGATAATACTACTATGCCACTCATTGGGTACAACACCTTGTATTACTTGATTAACTATACGTGCAACTGTAGATGTCCTATCTCGCCAGATATTTTAAGCATCTCTGCAACTATACCTAATGGGCCAGCAGCTTTCTCTGTCTTTATGTCCTTAATTGATTTGGCGACTACACTGCTGTCAACTTTAATGGCTGGTCCCTCTGGTGGGTCTACATGAGGTAAACCCTCACGCTGCCATGCATTCTCTATATTCAGCAGCCTTTCATAATAACTCTTCCATACCTTTTTCTTTTCCGCATCAGTGAGAGATGTAATTCAAGAGCTGAAATTAAAAGAATAAAAAAGAAATCTAAATTGTATCAATGTGAATAAAACTAACTTAAAACTCTGAACGTTTGTCATGTTGTTGCATTTTCATTGACTATATGATGTGTATTCTGTTTCAGGACATGCCTCTTGGATTGATGGATGATATCTTTGATTTTATTAGCAAGTTTGGACAGAGGCTTGATGAAGTTGATGCTCTTTTGACAGAAAACAGGATTTGGAAAGCTAGAACTGTTGATATTGGTGTCATATCAGCAGAAGATTCCCTCAACTTTGGTTGTAGGTAGGTTCAGTAATACTTTCTTACATCATAAAATGATGATATCAGAAAGAATTCACCTGCATGCCACAAACTTTCTACCTTCTCAATTGTTTCTGTATTAGTTTGGGTGAGAGGAATGTGAAAATTTGGATGTTGGCATGAAAATGTTTTTATTGCAATTATTTAATATCCATTGCATTTGGTACTTTATCTATTTCATTACCTCTCTAAATTTTAGGTTAGGAACCTAAGCTTTTTGATACTGAGTCTGTACAGAAATTTTATAGCATTTTGACGCTTTCAGTTACACATCAGCAAAAGATTTCAGGTGAAGTTTATGATATGTATATATATATATATATATCAGAATCAAATTTAGATTGAATGCCTTTATTTTGTCCTAATGTTCATTAGTTTATTCACAGACTTGCTTTAATATATTGCTACTTAATAGTATCTTATTTAAAATGTGGAATTCTTGTTTTCTATTATCAAGAACAATAAATAGTAACACATTGTATTTTTGTATTCTTGCATTTTACTTTAATGCATCCATGTGTGTGTGTAATTCAAATACATTATTGCTTCATGCAATTATGTTATTTCTCTTATCACTAAACTTTTGGTATTCTTCAGTGGAGTAATACTGCGTGGATCAGGAATCAAATGGGATCTACGTAAAGTACAGCCATATGATGCTTATGACCAAGTAGATTTTGATGTCCCAATTGGCCGTAAAGGAGATTGCTATGACAGGTAAAAATAAAACCCTTCTGGTATTTTGTATTTATTCCCTATTGTGCAGGCTACTGTATTTATTATGATTATATAACCTACTACATCTACAGATTGTCAAGTCTAAAGATCAACATATTAAATATGAATACAAGTTTAATTATATAAAGCAGGTAATTTTTTATTTTGTAGATAAAGTTTATGCATTGATTGTCAACATTTAAACATCCATTTTCCATACTGGCATGGGTTGGATAAGTCTGCTGTCTCGATATTTTTTCATATCATCTGTGAGGTGCAGCATTCTGAGTTTTCACATTACCACTTCTTCCCATATCTTCCTTGTTTTTCCGTTGTCACTCAAACAACCTCTGCTGGTAGCACATGTCATTTATTCATCCAGCATTCATCCTACATTTGCATCACATCCATTCCAGCACAATCATATCTGCTTCATACATCAACTGATACTTTTAATACCCAGCTGCTCTCTCAGCTCACTTGTGATCTGCCTTTCATGCAGTTTAACATTACACATTTAGTTTCCTTCATTTCTCTACAGCCAACAAAGGAGCCTGTTCATGGTCACTCAACCTGCTAGAAATAGTGACCAAATTCGCTTCAAATCACACTATGGTCTTAAAAAAAGATGGTATGGCCATGGCTTGAACACCTTTGACAATAGGTCTGCTCAATCAGTACTGACCTGGTGCTAAGCAACAACACCCACCACAAATCTTCTAGATTCAGTGTCTGTCTCATTACCTTGCAGCATCATATTTCTTACACATGCTTCATATAGTCTGCTTTTTCATGAAGAGAAAAACCCTTTGTTACCAAGCAAATCAACAGCTCCCTGAATTTTTTTTTTACTCAAGCTACTATACTTTCGTTATACCCACCTCCAGTACCTGGGTTATAAAAACTATCAACTATTCAGCAGTCTAAGCAAATCATGGGTGCCCCTACTAACTATTTTACATCTAGTGCATTTGAAGTCCTTGTTTTGTGAAACTTTGCCAGAGATCCCACTGCATCGTTTGCTTTGAGTACAGGGTATTGAGTTCCTTCTTCAATATCGAGCAAATAGTACTGTATTTTGTGCTCTCTGTTACAAGCTAGTCCTTCGTCTTTGCCATGTTGACCATTAGGCTTTTGGATATCATTGTATTGTGATTTACATTTTTTTTTTATGACTTCTTCACATCCTATGTATTGATCTTTAAACATTAACTTTAATAAAGGTTATTGTACTCTTGAAAATTCAATCTTTTTCTCCTCAGTCAGTGATTATCATTTTTCTTTTCATTAAAATTTGTATCCCAGTAGCACAAACTTAAATTGTATATTGAACTATCACTTGGAATTGAGTATAATTTTTCTTTAATCTATGTATGAAATTTTTTGATGTTTCTGTGGTCACTTTTTACAATGTTTTTGCATGGCATTTGGAAATCTCACTACTATTCTGAGCAGTTAAGGCAAGAATCTTTTGACAGGTATCAAACTGCTCACTTTGTATCTTTTATGTCCAGTACTTTACCAGTGAGTTATTATTATATCATACAAGCAAGATGATTGAATGATAAAGTGTTGGGCTACTTGTTCATGTGTCGTGAGTTCATATCCAATGTTAGTGTTGTGCTGTGTTTCTGGATAGTGCCAGATGATTAAGGAATGTTCAGACTCAAACCAGGATCCACCTTGCCACTGAATTTGTACTCTAGATCTGATTACATGTGATGACTGGTGTGCAACAGCTCATCCCATATTAAATTCATCACACAGGCATCCATGAACAGCTGGATATTTTCATCAACTACAATGAAGTCCAACAATTTCCCAAATTTCGAAGCTTCTATGTGGTTGCTCTGTTTGCTAAAAATAGCAGCCAAATCTCCCTCAAACCAAATGCTGCCTCCTTATAAAGGGCGCATTGGATAATGTAGTCCTACAAATAAAGGAGATGATCATGGCTGGAATGTCTTTCATTATAGGTCTGCTCAATGAGGGTTTAGCTGGGGTTAAACAATAGCAATAACTATTTCCCTAAATATATATGTAAGTCTTTCTCGAGCCTAGGTCCATAAGGCTGGAACTTATCCCGGTTTCTGTGGTGTTTAGCGACTGAGACAGGATGCCAGTCCATTGCAGAGTTAACCCCCAGCTGCTGGCACCCATTTTTCAGCTGAGTAGAGTGGAGCAACATGAAATAAAGTGCCTTGCTCAAGAACACAACATGCCACTCGGTCTGGGAATTGAAACCACAACCTGACAATTGTAAGCCCAACCACCTAACCACTAGGTCACATGCCTTCACAAATATATATGCAGAGTCAAGAAATTTCAGTTGTTTTATTACTCATTTCAACTGTGAATACATTTTGACATAAAGCAATCTGCAATCTCATTGTATTTCTCCTCTTTTTTTTCTTTTATTTTAAATCTAGTGTCCCTTATTGCAGGAATAGTAGCTATTGAAAAATTGTCATAGAAATATAGAGAAAAAAAATGATTTTTTAAACTGAAATTATTGGCAGAGCATTTTGTTGCAAAATTATTGTTTCTATTGGTATTATTATTATATTTCCTTTCTCAGTTCAAATATTTTATACCTTATTTTTTCATGTCAAATTACACCCAGTAATGTTATACTTATTTTATTTGAAGATCCATCTGGATTTTTAAGGCTCTTCTTAATATTTTAACTGTTCCTAAAAAATAATTTTTTCAGGCATTCTTCTCTAATTTTGATTCCTATTTTAATTAATCATTTGTTTAGCCTATCAGAGGCCATATCTAGTGATATTGGTATTACATGCATCTTTCGTGACCATATATTTGCAATCTCTTGCTTGAGAACTTGTACGTGTCTACTTTTTTTTGTTTGTTGGTCACAATTCTAGTGTCTCCATGTATTGCAATATTGTTTATTTCACATTCTCTTGATTTTTTTCTGTTCATTACAACAATATCAGACTTTTATTCTATTTTATGGTAGCATCGAATGAGGAAATCAATCACAAAGGATTTTGATGTCCTAATGTCTGGGAGGTTGGTGTTCATACCATTTCTCTGTCCTTTCTAATTTATACTTTCCACATAACTTCCAGTGGAAGAACCATGCAACTTTATTATATCCTCTCTGATATTCCTTCTGTGCTAATTTACTGCATTCACTTATCAAATATGCCACATTTTCACTGTTTTTGCCATGCAGTGTACATAGCAGTTTTCATTATTTATTGTTTGCTTTAAAGGCCTTTTTATGTGCTACAAATACCAGTGCTTCAATCTCATCTTTTAGGCCTGATTTTCTTACTTTGACTAGGATTAATCCACATCTTCACATTCAGCCATCTTCCTAATAAAGCTTTCCATACATTTTCTTTTCTTGCCAAGCATTCTCTGTTGTTTCAAAATATCTATTGAATTCTCTAGGTGTCATACATTCTTTAGTCTTAACTATTTCGCTTTCCTAATCTTTTCCAACAGTAGGTCTTTACTATTCTTTATGTACTATGCTACATATTTTCTTCATTCTATATATATTCTTCACAACTGATTAATCCTATCTTTCCATTTTTACAAAGTGTATACATCCTACTAACATTATTTTTGGGGTGTAATCCTCCATATATGGTCATTTCTTTTTAAGTTTCCCAATCTAAACTAACCTTTTTTATTCCATTTTAGGATTATATTGCAAGAGATATGGCTAAAGTTTTATTTTATCTCTCTAACTTTGATTTAAGTACTAATTTTAACTGCCTGAAGTATTATTTTCTAAGAGGTTCCTTCATGGTTGTTTCTTTTATGTTATCTAGCTCTGTAAATCTAAGTATTTATAGTTTTCTACCCATTTTATAATTTCTTTATCTGGTAATTGAATCCTATTACTTTCCACTATCTTTCCTCATTTCATTATTAAAATTTCACATTCCATCGCTGTCTTGTTCTCATCATAAAACCATTTTTTTTCAGACCCATACTATAGTGTTTATCTTACAGCTGATGTTGATTTTTCTCTGTTTGATGTTCACTGGTTGGAGGGATTTTATATTGTCGTAGTCCCACAGAAGCCATTATTAGTTGACATTCTGTCACTTTCTCCACAGGTGGGTATATCTGAGAAGATTATTCATTTAATGTGAGCAACCACCAATCACAATCTCTAGGGAGCCTACCCAGCAATGCTACACTCCTCCCTACACTTTACACATACTATTTTTTCTGTATCATTTCACTTTTTCTATGTCCTGGAGAGTTAGTTTACAGTATAGTAGGACTTATATTTAGTAGAGTATATTTTTTGTTTCTCACCATCTGTTTTAGTGTAAACAAGTTGTAAACAGTCTTTTTGAATGTTTTTAAAAGCTGACATACGTTTACAAATTATATAATTTTCACTCCATCCCCCTTTTTTTTAACATTAAATGAATTTCAGGAATGTTCAGGGTATTATCTTTGTGTGCACATTGGCAGAATCGTTAGAACCCCTGATAGAATGCTTTGCAGTATTCGTTCCAGCTCTCTGCGCTCTGACTTAACATCCTGCCAAGGTTGACTTTGCTTTTCATCTTTCTGGAATCGATATAATCGACTGTTCTCTCCCCATGAAATTTCTGGCTTTGTGTCTATGTGAGAAATTATTATTATTAGCACTGTTGTATTGCCAAAAACAAGATCTATGAATTTCCACTTGCCATATTCCTGTGGTTAATTTACCTAACTCCTACTCAGATGGAGTGATAGAGAAAATACAAACAACAAAGCCAAAATGAACATTGAACATACACTTACATCATATATGTTCATTCTGTATCTGTATACATCTGCATATATCAGGTTATAATGATGCTGAAATATTTTTATTAGATGATACGCATCGGCGACATAACCAATAAACTGGTGCGTTCAAACAGAAATACTCTGTAGTATTTATTCTGCCCAAGTTGAACAGACACTTCTGAGTCACTCACCATCGGAAATGCAATGAACCAGTAATTGGCCCATTTGTGGAATCTATAACCAACAATGCTATTGTTTACAAAACACATGATCTAAAATTTAAAAAAAAAACAAAAACAATAAATAACTAAGTGAATGCTATTATATCTGTGATTTTTTTAAACCTGCATTAGCATAGAAGGAAAAAATATAAAACCTAAGTCATCATTTTACATCCGTTTTCCATGTTGGCATGGGTTGGACAGATGATTTCGGCCCACGTCAATTCCAAATGGAGTCACCACTTTCCTAAGACGGGTCGTGGGACCATGCTTCACTTGTATGTTTCATTTGGCTGGATGCCCTTCCTATCACCAACCACTTTATAGAGTGTACTGAATGCATTTTATCATGGCACCAACACTAGAAAGGTTGTCATGTCTAAGACATGACTAAAAGCCCTCTCAACCCTATATTGTCTTCGAATGATCACCAGACACTTTACAGAGTGCACTGGGTGCATTTATCATGGCACCGGCACTAGAGAGGGTACCTTGTCTCTTGCAGGCTAAAGAATCCTCTCTGCTCTATATAGTCTCTGTTCTATGAGGGCAAATGTGACCCGAGAGTGTGAATAGGAGATAGGTTATGTATGAGGGGGTGAGAGAGGAAAAGATTATGAGTATGGTGAAAATGGGGGAAGATGAGAATTGGAAGAGAGGACTGGGGATGCGAGTAGAAGATGAGTGATGTTTGAGAGGGTGGAAAGTGTGAGTAGAAGACAGGTCATGCATGAGGGGGCGAGAGGGAAAGAGCACAAGCATGGGAGAAAATCGGGGAGCTGAGATAGGATGATAGTGGGAGAGGAATGAGGTTGTGAGTAGAAGATGAGTGATATGTGAGAGGACGCAAGGGAAGGAGCAAGAATATGGGTGTGGAGAGGGCAAGAGGGAGGGAAGGAAGAAGTAAGTATAGGGGTGTGAATGGGAAAGGATGTGGAGAAGGGGCAGAGTATGAGTATAACGGGAAAAGTAGTGGTTGTATGATGGCAAGAGGATAGTGGAAACTACATAATGAGTGTTGGATATAAGATTGCATTGGCAGCAAGCAGAGATGGGTTGATGAGTATAAGGGGAAAGTAGTGGTTGTATGATGGGTAGAGGGGGATGGAGATGTGGAGAGGATAGTGGAAACTACATATTGGGTGTTGGATATAGGATTGTACAGGCAGCAAACAGAGGTAGGTGGTGGTTGGTGGTACAAGCAGCAACAGAAGTGGATGATGGCATGTGAGGGCGTAAATGTCCATTAAAAGACACATGGGGAGGATAAGTAGAGGTTGGTGATGGAGTGTGGATGGAACTGGCAACGATAGTCAGTGAAGATGGGGCAGAACAAATGCCATCCTCTGCATCACAGGCAGTATAGTAGAGTGGAATAGAACAAAGGGTGATGAATCAGAGAGTGCTGAAGAAATTGGGGGACTTGACAGGAGAATATTGGGTGGGAGGCCACTATCGCCATTATTATTTTCCAATGATCAATTTGCCAAGCTTGCACCAGTGGGCAAGTCCTCTCCCACACTGCATGTTGCCAATCATCACAGTCTTCAGCCATCTCCTTTGTGAAGTTCAGCTTCCTGCGGTTAGCTACCGCCACTTTGTCCCATGTCTTCCTAGGTCTCCCTACTACAAGGCTTCCAAACACATCAAGTGCTCGGCACTTCTTTATACATTCATCTGCATAGTGAGACAAGTTCAGGAGAAGTACTTAGCTAAGAGTAAACCACTATTCTTAGCTTTTGTCAACCTAGAGAAGGCCTTTGATAGAGTTTCACGTGCTGTGATCTGGTGGACACTAAGGAAGTTAGGGCTAGATGAATGGCTTGTAAGGGCAGTACATGCCATGTATACAAATGGAGTCAGCAAGGTGAGAGTTAATGAATTCAGTGACAAATTTAGTATACAGGTAGGGGTCCATCAAGGCTCAGTCCCCCTCCTGTTATAGTTCTCCAGGCCATCACAATGGAGTTTAAAACCAGCTGCCCATGGGAACTTCTGTATGCTGATGACCTAGTACTTATAGTAGAATCTGTAGAAGATTTAGAGAAGAAATTCCAGACACGGAAGCAAAACCTGGAATTGAAAGGCCTCAAAGTAAACGTAACAAAGACTAAAGTTTTAGTAAGTAGCAAAGGAGTAGGTAGGAATTCCATACAGTGTACCCAGTGTAACGTATGGACGTACAAAAGATGAAGTGGGATTACTGGCAGGTTGACAGAGAAGACAATGTTCGTGTGTGGCAGATGCAAAGGTGTAGTTCATAAGAACACACTTGAAATAAATTTTCTCAACTGTTCGGAAGTCTCACTAGAAGTAGTTGATAGCTGCTTCTGTTACCTAGGTGACCTCATCAGCAGTGAAGGAGGGTTCCCCGAGAGTATAGTTGCCAGAATGAGAACTGGATGGAAAAAGTTCAGGGAGCTATTACCTCTGCTGGTAACAAAGAACTTCTCTCTCAGAGTGAAGGGCAGATTGTATGATGTTTGTGTACGAAGTGCGATACTGTATGGTAGCGAAACCTGGGCTTTGAATGCTGAAGATCTGCGATGGCTGGAAAGGAATGATGTGAACATGCTCCGTTGGATGTGAACTGAGAAAATTTAGGTATAATAGGAATCAGATGTAGTATGCAAGGGAGAAGACTGCGTTGGTATGGGCATGTGATGCGTATGGAGGATGCCAGGACTACACTGGTATGACGATAAAACCTAAGTACATACTGTTTTTAAATAGAAAGAAAATCATATATGAAAAATACAAGATTTGTGAAATCTATTTCTGTGTATTTGCAGATATCTGATCCGAATGGAAGAAATGAGACAAAGTCTGAATATTATTCACCAGTGTCTAAACAAAATGCCTGCAGGTGAAATAAAAGTAGATGATCACAAGATTTGTCCTCCTAAGAGAAGTGAAATGAAAGTAAGTAGTACTTTTGCTTTTGCAATGATTTACAAATAATGTTATATAGCAACTCTTCTAACATATTCAGTAGTTGCTGATTATTTCTATTACATGTATTTTTGTATTTTGTTTAATCTATCTTACTAGTAGACTTGCTAATTCCTAATGCTAGTTTAACTATTTTCATTTGACTGATCTGCATATTATTTTACTAGTTTCAGTCATTGGATTGCAGCCATGTTGCAATACCATTTTAAAGGGATTTTAGTTAATTATATCAACTCCAGTGCTTAGTCTCTTATTTTATCGATCTGTATTTATCAAATAGCTAAGGCCTGCTTCGCAAAAAGGGACGTAACTCAGTACCTAAATGTCACAAAGTATTTTTGTTTGATGTACCAATATACACACGCACACACACATATATATGGCGGGCTTCCACACAATCTCTGTGTACCAAATTTCACTCACTATGCATTGTCAAAATGTTTATGAGTATCTCTTTTAATTTGAAACTCATTCTAAAATTTTCCATTTTTTCACTTCTTTAGAATACTAAAAGATGTTTGTGAACATAGTTTCTGTATGAAATTATTTCTTAGATTTTTGATTTTTTTTTTTACTTCTACAATGGTTTGTTACTAATATTACATTAGTTTATTTCACATTAAAATAACATGGTTGGATTGTTTCATTTCAAATATTGTATTATTTGCAGTCTTCCATGGAATCATTGATCCATCATTTCAAGCTGTACACAGAAGGATATAATGTACCCCCTGGTAGTACATACACCGCTGTGGAAGCACCAAAGGTTGGTAACTAAACAAAGTGAAAGGAATAAAATAAAAATTTAGCATAGTTTTTTTTTTATTAAACTGTCTGAAATTCATTTCACTATTTAGATTATTTTTTAAATATAATATTCATTGTATTTTTTTTAATTTATAGGGTGAATTTGGAGTGTACCTTGTATCAGATGGTTCCAACAAACCTTATAGATGTAAGATTAAGGCTCCGGGATTTGCTCACTTAGTAAGTATTGATGACCAATCTGATACTTTATCTTTACATGTTATTTCTTCCTTTACTTGATGTTTTTGTTTAACTATTGAGGTGGCAAATTGACAGAGTCGTTAGTGTGTCAGATCGCCTTGCAGTATTTGTTCTGTGCTCTGAGTTCAAATCCCCCCAAGGTCAACTTTGCCTTTCATCCTTTCGAGGTAGATGAATAAAGTGCCAGTCAAGGGCATTGGACTGTCGGAATTATTAGAGCGTCGGCTCTTTGTGTTTTGAGTTCAAATCCTGCCGTGGCCTACTTGGTGGTAGACTTAATCCGTCGATTTGTTGAACACCACCACTGGCCCTTATGTACCTTGAGCAGAGTCCACTCTGTGTCAAGAATTCAGGCCAAGTCTCCAGTCTGAGGATGCCTTTCTTCCACCAGTCTTGGAGGCCCTAAAAAAATGGCAATTGGCACTGCCTTCCCTCCAGATTAAGCAGTAAAAAAAAAAAAAATTCATGATTTTATTTTTTTATTGTTATGTCAAGGTAAAAAAAAAAAAAAACTTGCCCACAGCTGTTAGAGGAAACTTTCAAATTGGAAAGGTAAAGGGATTGGTGCACTTAATATAGAGCTGAAGAAGTTGGAGGTTAATGTATTGTAAGAACTCACACGAGGGAAGGTTGTTTCACATGGCAGCAATCTTAGGAATGTATGGCGTTTAAGAGAATTTAAATCATTGTGATTTCGGCCCGCGTTGATTCCTGATTGGAGTCACCACTCTCCTAGACGGGTCAGCGTCACACGTCTTGCTCGTATGCTTCATTTGGCTTGGTTTCTACGGTTGGATGCCCTTCCTATCACCAACCACTTTACAGAGTGTACTTTATCATGACACCAACATTAGAAAGGTTGTCATGCTTATGACACAACTAAAGAGCCCTCTCTACCCTACGTTTTCTATATATATATATATATACATAT
>JAOPJM010001738.1:9277841-9289220 GCA_027124095.1 Muusoctopus leioderma
ATACATATGTGTGTGTGTGTGTTTCTTCTCTTCTATAAGGGCTGGTATCTTTAACAAACAAATTGCTGCAACATCTACATGTCTATGAAGAAGTGCAATGTGTAGCAGATATCACGGCTGAAATATTTGTGATTATTTTTGAAGGTCTCTATGGAGAGAAACTCCCAGGTAAATATATATATTTTTTAATTTTTATTAAGCATTGTACTTGACCCCTACTATATACATAGACTAAACCTTTGATATATCCCTTTGTATATCTTACTGTATAAAAATAGGTTTAAGATAAATAAAAGTCAAAAGCCCTGATGAAGTTGATGGCGTAAACTGTCAATCAAAATGATCGTAGGCATGGCATAACATATCAAAATAAGGTGTTCTCCTTATTATTTATATTTAACTATATAACTCTATATTGTGTATGTGTGTGTATGTACATCTTTGATATATATTTGTATATCAGTATAGCTATATACATACATACAACAATTATATTGAGTTCTAACAGCTTGGTGATTGTACTTTGCTATTAAGCAGAGAAACTATAACATATCTGTATATATATTTATATACATATATATCGTTTATGTACTTGTTCTGCAAGATTCAATAAAATTCAACACAGCAACACTGGCATATAGAATGTGAGGAGATACACCACAGCATGGACAACTGCAACTAAGCTGCATAGATAGGGAATGCCATTGACAAGGTCACGGATTGTGACGAAAGGACTCTAACAATAGATCAATGATCTATCAATAAAGTAGAAGCAGAAGTGAAATACAACCAGTGTGTGTGTGTGTTCTTATTGGCATAATGACCCTCCCCAAATACAATAATATATATATATATATAATCATATATAACTATATATATATCAGCATTATTGTTTTTATGGATGGTTTTCTATGCTGTTATGGATCAGGCAGGTCGAGACCATGTCTCATCTTATACGTTCCATTATTGGCATGTTTTCTGTGACTGGATGCCCTTCCTAACACCAGCAACTTTACAGAGTGTATTGGGTGAATTTTATCATGGCATCAGCACTACAGAGATTGTCTTGTCCACACCAAGACTAAAGAGTACTAGTCAGTGGAGAAAGAGCTTCCATGACTGATGGTGGGTTGGGAAGGGAGGAAGAAGCCATGATTAACGGGTTGCTGCAGTAGAAAGTAGTGCATCAAGATACGGTGTTATCTATCCTCAGATCAAAGACCTGGTCCAAATGCTTACAACAGTGTGGTCTCTGCTAAAGGAACCCAAGAGCCAAATATTGGTATTAAACTTGGTGAAAAATTAAGTCTACCACCCTAGAACAGCTACAGTTCATCTGACAGGCTTCCACACAGTTTCTGTCTATCCAATTTGACTCACAATGCCTAGGTTGTTGACCCAAGGCTATGGTAGAAAATACTTGCCCAAAGTGTTGCACACCATTCTTTAATTGGCAACAAAATATTTCATTAAGCAATTTTGGTTTCTTATATTGGCACAACCACACATAATTTGTAAGGCAGAGGTATAGTCAATTGACTCCCAGTACATTATTGTACTGTGCAACCGCCAGTTTTGTAGTATTATGTGCATCAGAGATATATCTCTCCTCAGATGATCTAGTACCTATTCTAGACAACTAGGTGAACTGAGGTAATGTTGAGTAAAGAGTTCTGCACAGAACCTCAATGAAACACCTGCAGTGAATTTGAATTCCCAACCTATGAGTAGATAATCCAATAACTTATCCACTCAGCCATCTCATCTCTACTCTGTGACAACACTGTGCATTTTGGTGGTCTCCCAACCACCAAAATGCACAGATTTTTGGAATTAGAAAAAATCATTTGTACTGACAAATATGATAGATAAAACTCTAAATAATCAAAAGTCGAACTTTATTTTTTTGCAGAACTCCATGGCAAACCTCTGACTAAAGAGGACAGTATCCATAACTGCCAGGTTGTAATTGATGCTTTGGCTACCAAAGTTCTTAATATTTCCCTTTCTCACATCACTGGAGAAAGTATTGTCAATGGAAACAGAATGGCAATTAGCAACTTGCTTGAAATATTCACTGATTTGTTGGACTTCCTTACTGAGAAGATAGATGTTGTTGAAAATGTGGTTGATGATGGCCTAGAAGGTAAATTTATTACTTTTTGAAGCTTTTCAAATGTTCTATTACTTCAATGTTGTTTGGAGGAGACAGTTGACACCTTTCACTCACAATGTCTTCTTCATATGCTATCAAAAAAGTAGAAAATAATTTTTTTTTATTCCATAAGTCTCTTATTTTAGTTAAAGAGAGGCCTGGAGGAGGATGAACATGTCACTGCCAGGAATTTGGGCATTTCATGAATTTCCTATGAACATCAAGGAGAAGTACTTGGCTTGCAGGAGAAGTACTTAGCTTACAGAAGTACTTAACTTTCAGAAGTACCTAGCTAACAGTAAGCTTTTATTTAGCTTTTATTGTCCCACGCACTGTGATCTGATGGGCATTAAGGAAGCTAGGAGTAGATGAATGGCCTGTAAGAGCACAGTACAAGCCATATATAGAGGTGCAGTCAGCAATGTGAGAGTTAATAATGAATTCAGCTTTTATTTAGCTTTTATCGTCCCACGCACTGTGATCTGATGGGCATTAAGGAAGCTAGGAGTAGATGAATGGCCTGTAAGAGCAGTACAAGCCATATATAGAGGTGCAGTCAGCAATGTGAGAGTTAATAATGAATTCAGCAATAAATTTAACATACAGGTAGGGGCCCATCAGGGCTCAGTTCTCAGCCCCCTCCTGTTAATTATAGTTCTCCAGGCCATTAGTGGAGTTTAAGACTGGCTGCCCATGGGAAATCATGTCTGCTGATGACTTAGTAATTATAGCAGAATCTGTAGAAGATTTGGAGAAAAACTTCTAGACATAGAAGCAAAACCTGGAATTGAAAGGCCTCAAAGTAAACTTAGCAAAGACTAAAGTTTTAGTAAGTAGGAAAGAAGACAGGTTTTTGATACCATCTGGGAAATGGCTGTGCTCAATATGCAGAAAAAGAGTAGGTAGACATTCCATACTGTGTACCCAGTGTAAACTGTGGATGCACAAGGGATGTAGTGGAATTACAGGCAGGTTGACAGAAAAGGCAAACTTTGTGTGTGGTAGATGCAAAGGAATTGTTAGTAAGAACACATGAGAAACAAATTCCCTCAATTGTCTGGAAGGCTCACTGGAAGTGTAGTTGACAGTTTCTGCTACCTTGGTAACCTCATCAGCAGTGGAGGGTGTTCCGAGAGCATAATTGAGTAGGTATGAGATGGAAAAAGTTTAGGGAGCTATTACCTCTACTGGTAACAAAGGGCTTCTCTCTTAGAGTGAAAGGCCGATTGTATGATGCTTGTGTATGAAGTGCAATACTGCATGGTAGTGAAACATGGGACTTGAATGCTGAAGATTTGCAATGGTTGGAAAGAAATGAAGCAAGCATACTCCAATGGATATGTAATGTTAGTGTGCATGAGCAACAGAGCACAAATGAGCTAAGAGAAAGGTTAGGCATAAGAGGAATCAGATGTAGTATGCAAGGGAGAAGACTATGCTGGTATGAGCATGTGGTGCGCATGGAGGAAGCCAGTTGTATAAAGAAGTACCAAGTGCTTTAAGTGGATGGAACCCTTAGAAAAGGGACACCTAGGAAGACACGGGATGAAGTGGTGATGGCTGACCTCATGAAGGAGATGACTAGAAATCACGATGATTGGTGACATGCAGTGTAGGAGAGGACTTGCTTTCTAGTGTAAGCTTGGCAAAATGATCATTAGAAATAATGGCGAGTGGCTGGGCTGTAACACTGGATCTCCTTCCCAGTATACTCCTGTTAAGTTCCCATCTATTTATCACCCCCACCATCCTATTCACTCTACAACACTGCATGTCATGAGGGATGGCATTTGCTCTGCCCATCCACTTTTACCACTCTACCTCTCCTCCATTAATACATATAGGTTGGCATTGGATCTGTCCATACTCACTTATCACCTTCTACTTATGTCTCTTAGTGCTCTCACCTACCATTTACCATCTCTGCTGCTACTCATACTACCTGCCATCACCCACCTCTGATGCTATCCATTATGTGATCTCTCTTACCTCGAGGTAACTATGATATACCTATATGGCTGTTACTCATAGTTTTCTACTCAACTTCCTACCAACACCCGATATGTAGTTACCACTATCTTTTCACATTCCTCTCCCACCACCATCCAGTCACTGCTTCCCACCCATACCTATAATTTCCCTCCACTCAGCCCTCTCATAATTACTGCCTCCCCTATCACACCCACTCTCTGGCCCCCATCTCCCTTCAAAGAATAGAGTATGTAAAGAGGACTCTTTGACCTGCAGGAGTCCTTCCACTGCTTCCTTCTTTTCCGTACACGCCTGCCCTCTCGTATATCACTCACCTTCTATTTCACACTCAGGTCACGTTTGCCATTGAAGAACAGAGACTATGTAGAGAGGACTCTTTAGCCTGGAGATCAAGGCATCTTTTCTAGTGCTAGTTGGAGAAAACATAAGGGTAGAGAGGGCTTTTTAGACATGACGACCTTGGTACCATGATAAAATGCACCCAGTACACTCTGTAGAGTGGTTGGTGTTAGGAAGAACATCCAGCATAGAAACCAAGCCAAATGAAACTTAAGAGATGTGGGCCGCTGACCTGTCTATGAGAGTAGCGACTCCAATCAGGAATTGACTCTGGCCAAAATCACCTGTCTAACCTATGCCAGGATATAAAGCGATGATACTATATGCATTGATTATCAATTTTATTTGAAAACTAAAAGAATATAAAAAATACTTCTGTATATTCTAGGAATATGTTGCATCCTCTATCATGCAGGTGGTTGAATGTGTTCGACATTAGTGTTTGTAAGCTTTCTTTACTGTTTATTTTGCCTTCAATAAATATTTTAGTATTACTTTTAAACCTACAATTTGTCTGTGCTCTCTGGTTAGATTAGCCAAGTTTTAGAAGTAGCATTTAAGTACAATCAATGCAAGAAAATTCTGTATTCAATATCGTTATAGGTTAACTATCAAATTGGGAATAATGTTTCTGCAGGTCCATTAAATATTACAGGTTGGATTGAAACTGTGGTCAAGTTTGCTTTGCAACCACATAGTTCCAAATTCAATCCCACTGTGTGGTACCTTGGGCAAGTGTCTACTACTATAGCCTGGTATTGATCAATACCTTTTGAGTAAAATTTGGTAGATGGAAGCTGTGCAGTAGCTTGTTGTATATTTATGTGTATACAGCTTGATAATTCTTTATCTGAAATTCCAAAATACAAAAGTTCTTTTGTAAGCGACAGAAGTGGCACAAATGGATAATTTCAGAAAGTGATTGGAAGGTATACAGCTGTTGCAGGCCACGCATTGGGCTGTCAGCTGTTAGGAATGACCTCACCTACCCTGGTTAAGCTGAGTTGGCTGCTGACAATAAACAGGTGCTATCATAGAAACTGCTCCGTGCATGCATTACTTAACATGTTTCTTTTGCTCTCTTCTGAGTTGAAAAGGTGTGCAAATATCCCTATGGGTAAGGGGGGGGGGGGGCATTTATGTTTATTGATACCATAAAAAGTAACGTTATTGGAAAAACTTGACAGCAGTATAAGTGCAAAGCATCTGACAGGAGTTTGTAACAACCACCATATACGACCTTAAGAAACAGACAGACAAACTGTTGAAAACCTACGCTGAAAGTGAACAGTAATTAATGAAAAATAGAAAAAAAAAACATTGCATTGAGCAAGAAATGAAGATCGTGATTGTGTGTTGTGGTGGATTCATCAGCTTTGGAGTGAAAATATGTTGCTTAACAGACTGATGATCACGAAAGAAGAAAAAATCTATCAAACTGAATATTGAGGGCAAATGTGAATATTCACAAAGCTAGTTACAAAAATTTAAGAAAGACACAGCATTAAATATCTATTTAAAGAATTGTAATCATCAAGCAGCCAAGAAATGCAATGATGAGTTTGCAAAGATCATCGCTGATAAAAATTTAACAGCAGAACAAGTGTGTAATGCTGATGAAACATCATAGCTCTGGTGTTATTGCTCCAATTGATGAGAGATCAACTTCAGGGGTTAAAGATGCCAAAGACAGATTAACTGTGCTGGGATGAGCTAATGTAGCAAGCACTCATAAGTTTAAACTTGCTGTGGTAGGCAAAGCCTGCATCCTCTGTGAATACACTACCAGTGCATTATTATGCTAACAAAAGGGCATGGATCACCAGGAACATTTTTTCTGATTGATTTAACAAACATTTTGTACCAGCATCTCACACCAATTGTAGGGAACAAGGATTGGATACCAAGTACAAGGTTTTGTTATTCCTGGACAACTGTTCTGCATATCCTTCAATTGAACTTCTGATCAAAAATATTTATGCAATGTACTTCCTGCCCTCAAATGTGATGTCATTAATTCAGCCTTGTGACTAAAGTATCCTTAGATCATTGAAGACTAAATATAACAATTTCTTAAATGGCACAGTAGCAGGCATGGGTGTGGAAAGCTTCTAAAAGGAGTTTACTGTGAAGGATGCTGTATATGCAGTTGCCAATGCATGGGATCAAGTTATTAAAAACACGCTTGCACATGCCTGGCACAACCTCTGGCTTGCGACTATGTTAAGGGATGATGAACAACAAAGTGATGAGTTGAAGCTTCTGCATGTCAAGTGAGATTATGTCAGACTTCCTTACATGCAAAAAAAATATATACCGTGAGTAAGCTGGAGCAAATAGATATCGAAGAAGTGTTTAACAGTGATAATCATGCTCCAGCTGTTTATTCCATAACCGATGGTGAAATAGCTGAAATGGTTCACAATCAAAGTGATCCATATGATGAAAATGCATGATGAACTTATTGAAGGATTACTGCAGTGTGTTGGTCACAGAACAAGAGATCATGGCAGTATATAAAATCAAAAAGAAACTTGTTAATGACGCAGATATCATTTGAAGAATCATTTTAAAAAGCCATCAAGCAGTGTGCCTCATCCCTAGAGCAATTCGTTTCCAGGTTTTTCAACCACCTCTGATATTCATCCTTGGTAAGGTAAGGACAAGATGTTATTTTTACATAAACTCAGAATTTTAACTATACCTAAAATGCCATGTATACATGTAACATGATTATTGCACTATAAATGAAATTATTTTTTTTAGTTTTCATTCTATTTAACTGTAATCAAATTCCATGCTTTTGATGAAAAAGTATGTACAGTAATCTTTTAATTAGAACATATAAGGAGACGCTTGCCAAACTTTAAACTTTCTTTTTCACAGTGATGTCATAATGCCATACACTGACTCAAAGGTCTTTCACCTGATGTAGCAGTAGTGTTTGGTGCTGCATTTATCTTTGTTTTTTAAGAACCTCATATTTTTTGGTAAAAGTACAACTAAGTATTGTACAAATCATTTTTATGTTAAATCTGAATTTCACCTTCACATAAAAATTTGTGAGTGTAACATGACCAGCATCATTACCTATATGTGTATATATACAACATTATGAATTCCCTGTACAGTATGTGAAATGAAAATAGATGTGATTAGGCTTGGGTCTCCTTGCCAAGCTACCCATTTTATAGATGCAGATATACAATCATTCTGAAAAAAATCCAAAGCACTTCTGATCCCGAGTATTTCTGATAAACAAAATACATGATAAAAAAAATTAAAACATTTCTTTGAATAGTGGGGGTTTTTTTTTTAATGATAAAAGATAGCTCTGGACAAGTTAACCATGCAGCCAAGTTTTCATTCCTGGTTGAAACCATTTTACTTCATTAATGCTTTTGAGAAAGACATAATTGCCAAAACATTCCAATAACTATAATTCAGAAGCTTTTATGCCTAGTAAAAATAAATCAGTATGTTTTAGATCTAGCAGTCTATAAAATTAGCATTCCTAGTCAGGTAAAATCACAGGTGAATATCTTCCAAAAATATTCTTTTTTTCCTTACATCAAAATACTCAATTATAGTTTTTATTTTGAAAATTCACTGGGGCGTTAATTTTATAAACACACGAAACCCTGGAGAGAAGAGCCCCAAAATGTTCTTGATGTCTCAAGTCAACATCCAAGTGCCCAATTTTCTTTCTGCAAGTAATGGCATGCACATGTCACACGTAAGCAAATAAAGAAAATAAATAGACTAGGATATGTTGAAATTTACTACTCAATCCAAGCTTATTTTGTATAGAGTTTATTTGGTACGGAAAATCATTATATTAAGGCGAAGAGAGGCAGAAATATTTCTATCTTTACAAAGATATGAAATGCTTTTGAAACTTTACTACTTTTGAATAAATACTTCTATAACCATGATAGAGAATGTGGAATTAAGATGAAGATTGAATTATTTAAATAGCTGTGAATTCATGTTTTCAATTTGAATTATGAAGAAAATACAAATTGAGTCTCACTGTCTTCATGATCAACAGTTTAAAAAACTTGAATGGAATATGTAATAAAAGAAATGGGCTGAAGCACATTAAGACCCTTGGGTATATTGATATGTGAGGAACTTAAACATCAAATAACTAGCTAAGCTTTGAAGAATATCAACAGTGGTTCCCACCCCCACCTCATTCTTGTAACCCATTGATTATTTCAGAATGATTGTTGATTAAAGATAGACAAACATATTTGTATGTCTAGAAATGTTTAATATTTATAGATTGAAATTTTTCCACAAAGGGCAAACCCTTTGGTATAGAGATGTCGTGATCAAGCAACGTCTATAACATGAAGGTAAATATGGCATCAATATTCTGGGATTGTGCCAAAAGCACAAAATAATATTGGAATTAAGTTTCTCATAACAAAAACATGTGTTGATTTTTAAAAAGTGGGAAATGATGTAAAGTGAAATAAATTTACATTTATCTAAGTCAACAGTTTAAAAATGAGGGTAAAAAGGAAGTTATCCATCAAATATTGGCTTTGAATTAAGTAACCATTTTAGGTGTTTGAAGATTAACCCTTATGAATGCAAACAGATTCTTTGTAATACATCAGGTCCAAATTAGCTATCAATCAATGCATATTCCCTTGTCACCAATATCAACTGATTGGTAACAACCGTATTGCTCTTGTCTCAAAACCCAATGAAAGTAAATATATATTGTCTTCCATCCACTTTGTTGTTACAATTATTAAAAATGGGATCACTTTAAAAATAAGTGGAGACAGAATGTGTTAACATTTGCATCAAATTAGGATAACAGTCACAATATTGCTCTCTTACATAAGCACCAGGCCTCATGCTTATAGGGAAGGGAAATGAGATTGTATAATGTTTGTGCCTTCCTCAAAAGGCATTAGAGGCATAAGTGAATTAACTTCAACTAGGGATGAAAATCAGGTCATAGACATTTTTATAGCTCTTGCTGCAGTTAACAGTTTGAATACTGCTAGGATATCAAAGCAGTCAGTTGCAGTAAAGTAACCAGTTGTTAATAAAATTCTTAAAACAGACATGTTGCTGAAGATATTTGGCTAACAACTTCAATTAGTCACTTTGATCAAGATTTCAATGCCTATATATTAATGGGATCTGTTAGAAACCTAAGACTTGATAAAAATAAAACTTTCAGTTATACTTAAAACTGAGGTGAAAATCAAAACCACATTTTCTGAAATTTGCTCCCCAACGCTGTCTACTAATAATAGACTCAGTTAAATTTTCTATTATAGGATTTTTGAAGTCCCTGATCTGGGATCATTTTCATACAAAATAAGTTTGAATTTAACTAATATATCCAGACAAACAAACATACACACAATTATAGATACACATCATATTTGAACATACATGTATGCAAATATTTTTATATGCATATGCATACACATATACAGAGAGATGCATGTATATTCTCAAACACTCACAAACATAGGTTAGTTTAAATAAAACCCAGATCATCATACATCCTTCAAGATAACATCTTAGAAGGTACATCAGCACGGCTTACCATGCACAGATGAGTTAATGAGTGTTTTGATAACAATATATATGTACCTTTGATTGTACATTCTTGTTGGGTGATAATAACCTAGATTCATTAACCTACAATAAGACCAACACCAAATCGGTATTGTGCTTTAGTATGATTAGCATATCCACTTAAAGCAAAGGTAAATGGAAATGGCAGCAGTTTCTTCTCCATCATTGCCCCTACACACCAATTAGTATCCAGTTGCCCTAGAAAAGAGAAAGGACATGAAATAAAAATATATTAACAAGATTGATAACCAATGGTTTATTTTATCAAAACAATTTCTGTAAATCTTAATGGATATGAAAATTAGACGAAATAATCCATGAGGAAAAGGACAATTCTGAAGGTAGATCCTATAGAAAAGAGGGTTGTGGTTAGGAGGGAGAGAATTAGAAATGTTTATGGATGCCGATGCGAGTAGTACCAAAAATAAAGAGGAGTTATTTTCCATGTTTGCGGATGTGAGAAGATATACAGTATAAGGTGACACCAAGAATTAGTCTGTTGTTTAGCCCCAGACCTATGATGAAAGGTATTCTAGCCATGACCATTTCATCTTTTCAGACATAGTTATCTCCGACTACATTATCCAGTGTCCTACCGGTTTTTAAAAAAGGTATAGCATGATTTGAGGGAGATTCGACTGCTATTTCTAGTAGGCTGAGTGATGACATGGAAGCTCCCTGATTAGACTGTAGTATGTTCTGGTGAATTGAAATGTTGGGCCACAGGTTTGGAGACGTCCTGAGTGTTTTTATACAAATCAAGGAAAAACTTTTCCCGGAAATGTTCACACAAATGGTGCCTCGTTTTGCCTATATACACTGCAAGAGATTACAAGCAATACATATGTATCTCTGCTTCTCTATTCTTGTTGGTTGATATTAGCCTGCATTTATTTACCAACAATAAGACTAATACCAAATTGGTATTATGTGTTAGTGTGATTAGCATATCTATTCAAAACAAAGGTACAAAAGTGAATGGAAATAGCAGCAGAGATTACAAGAAATAAAAAAAAATAAGATTAGTAGAGATGCAGATGAAATTGTCAGTGTTGTGAAACTGGATTTTGGACTGGTCATGACTATGAGACAAGTATGGCATCAAGGGCAAGAGTATTTGAAGGTTCTAGGCTACTGTGGTTGGGATGAGGGAGCTCCTGACTAAAACGTTATGTAGATTTTTGCTTCTTTTGAATCAGAACACAGAATAGTAATGAAATACAATAGTGCAGAGTAAATATATATAAATATATATATATATATATATATATATATATATA
>JAOPJM010001738.1:9306379-9318306 GCA_027124095.1 Muusoctopus leioderma
ATTACTTGTGATTTTTGTTATTGTCATTCAAAACTACATCGATTACATCTATTAAAATATTTCCAAAAGTAATTCCTAAAATTTTCGTGGATAGCGTGAAATCCACTAGATCCTTAATTTATAACACGTAATACACACATACGCGCACGTACACATGTATATATCTGTATAAATTATGTCCTTTATTGTTAATTTATTTTAAAACATTTGTAGTTCAGCCTTGTGTGTTGTATTAGATAACTGGGTGTTCAAATCTAATTGAACGTTAAACAAATTAATTGTTTTAAACGATATTGTTCTAGAATATTCGATAATGAACAATTTTCACAAGCGAATTGTAAACAGTCGAGAATGACGTCATGCGTCGGGATATGTCGTAATCAGCCGCACTCATTCGATGTTCTCACAACTAGTAGTGAAGTGGTCAACAACAATACAGAAAATTCTAGAGGTTCATTTTTAAGTAAACACCGGTGCTTACGAACTTTATGATAACAGTCTTAAATTACTGTTAATTTTGTCAGGTATGAAGCTAGATTTCCATTTATTAATTTTTTAAGTTACATTTACTTTTGTTATAGTCTATTTTTCATACGTATTTCTCATATATCCTTTTTTTAACCCCTGAAAGCAATTTTTTTCTTTTCTATTTTTCATAAATAACTAATTTATAACATGTAATACACACATACGCGCACGTACACATGTATATATCTGTATAAATTATGTTCTTTATTGTTAATAATTTATTTTAAAACATTTGTAGTTCAGCCTTGTGTGTTGTATTAGATAACTGGGTGTTAAATCTAATTGAACGTTAAACAAATTAATTGTTTTAAACTATATTGTTCTAGAATTTTCGGCGATATTCTATTTGCCGACCCACAAAATGAAAGTAACTTACTTGTCAGTATCGGCAATTTCCGACAATTTCGACTGATCATTTTGAAGTTATCTCCAATAAGGTATAACTTCAATAACTCCTTGCTTCTTAAGATATCGAGTCTAATAAAAAGGTGAAATTGTTGCGGTATTATTTGTTGTGTATATGCAAGGACTAAGTGGCCGATAACCTACAGAAAATTCTAGAGGTTCGTTTTTAAGTAAACACCGGTGCTTACGAACTTTTTGATAACAGTCTTAAATTACTGTTAATTTTGTCAGGTATGAAGCTAGATTTCCGTTTATTAATTTTTCAAGTTTACTTTTATTATAGTCTATTTTTCATACGTATTTCTCATATATTCTGTTTAACCTCTGAAAGCAATTTTTTTCTTTTCAATTTTTCAGAAATAACTATTTAATTTATAACATTAATACAAACATACGCTCACGTACACATGTTTATATCCGTATAAATTGCGTTCTTTATTGTTAATAATTTATTTTAAAACATTTATAGTTCAGCCTTGTGTGTTGTATTAGATAACTTCTGATAACTGGGTGTTAAATCTAATTGAACGTTAAACAAATTAATTGTTTTAAACGATATTGTTCTAGAATATTCGACAATTCTTCTAAAAATAGGTTTGTTTGACTGTCACGGAAGAATTTTTTTTTAATGAAATATAATAATAGAAAATTGTTATGAAAATTGTTCATTATCGAATATTTTTGTTCTTTAAATACAAAAAGCATTTTTGACTAAAAACAAAATCCAACACGAGCGAACTAGAGAACATCTACGTGGTCAATCGACCTGCTAGAAATAGCAGCCAAATCTGTCACACTAAACTGTATTTTTGATTCATGAACACTTGAAACTGGGAGTACTGTCATAATATTGGAGTCCCCAAAAATCAGGATGTAATGAAAACAGTGTACAATCCTGGGGGATCTTCACTTTTGTCAATCAGCATCTAGTTTCATTTCGTACGACGGCCGGGCCGGCTGAGGCACCGCCTTGAAGGGTTTTAGTCGATCAAGTACTCTTTTGTCTAGATACTTGAACAAAAGAAATAGATAATAATAACACTATAGACATCTCTACATTGATATAACAAAAGCATTAAATTCTGTTAGTCGCAACAAACTCGTACAAATAAGGCAATCTTATGATTTTAACACAAATAATAGAATGTGTCGAAAATTATTTATCTAATAGGACTGTTTGTTCATATTGAAGATAGTTTCCTCTCCAACTCTTTCAATCGAGAGTGGTGTCCTCACTCAAGGCAGTCTTTTGAACCCTGTTCTCTTTCTCATTTATATCAATGATATGATATCAGTTATCAAATTAGCCCCATTAAAATTTTATGCAGACAATGCTAAATTATACATTTCTAGTTATGGGCATACAATAAATGATGACGTAAAAAATGATTTTGGAAATATTCAATAAGCTAATTCAGTACAACTGAAAATTGTCATGTAATGTATTATATTTTGGGTATGGCAATATGAAGTTGTTCTACTCCCATTCCCTTGGTTTCTACAATCGAGGACTTAGGAATAATTATTTCTAATGATCTAAAATTTAATATTTATTGTCAGGAAGTTTCTAAAAAAGGTAATTCTATATCTGCAATGATTTTCAAAGTGTTCTTAAGTAAAAACAAACACGTATTATTTCATATGTACAAAACTTGTCAGATCTAAATTAGAATATGGTAGTGAAATTTGGAACCCATCTTATATTCAAAATATAAATAGACTAAAACAAGTTCAGGGGCATATTGCCCGACGAATACCTGATATGTCAAATCTCTTGTATCCAGAATGTCTGATTTAATTCAAATTGCAATCTTTTGAACAGAGATAAATCATCAGAGACTTGATCTTTGTGTATGAAATGCCAAATAATATATTGTCACTTCCCTTTTCTAACTTCTTTACTGTCTCCAACACATCCAACCAATACACTAACCACCTCTTTCATCTCTTTCTACCTAGATGCAATAAAGATCTTTGATAACACTTTTTCTCAATAAGAGTAATTCCCATCTGGAACTCCCTCCCCTCCTCAATTTTGAAAACTCACTCTATCTCAGGCTTTAAGAAAAGAGTCACTTCTTTAGATCTGTCCAAATTCTTTAAGGGGACAGCCCAAGCCAATCAATCAGCTCCTGCCATTCCTTGTCCAATCAAGATTATAATAGATATATAATTTTGTGAAATGTATGCTCAGGTCTAAAGCTATAATGTAAGTTTTATAACTTTTTTTTCATTTCAAATCTGTACTGGTCAATCACTGCACTTAATGCAGGTAACAGCTTTACAAGCAACTACTAATTTGTATCCTATGTTCTTTGCCCCTTCCCTACTTTTTCCCTTACAACACCCCCACCACCCCTTACCTCCAATGCCCTCACCACTCCTTGCCTCCAACACCCCCACTTTGGAAATCACTGCCCTATAGTCTTAAAAAAGGAAGGATGCATTAGATAATGTGGTCTTAGATGCGCTATGTTCGAAAAAATCCTGTGTGCTGGATTTTGCTTTTAACCAAGCGAGCTTTTGTTAAGGTAGGCAGTGTTTCCATTAAAAGCTGTATGATCAAGAAGTGAGTGTCTTCATGTTTAGTGTTGAGTACCTAAAGTATTCGATAAGGGTGCTCATGCACTTTTGCACTCCATATGTGATGCAAACTTTTCTCGCTATAACCTACTTTTTCACCTCAAGCTAAAATAGAGTTCAACAGAAAGCAGTAAATGTTAACAAATATGTCAGTTTAACACATAACACAAGTCAGTTGACAGCCCGAGAAGAATTTTAGACAATTAAATCTTAGGAAAATTATTTATTATAGCAAAATATGCAATACATATATATATTAGCAATTTCTCTAATTTAAACTTTTCACAACCCCACAAAAAATTTTAGACATTGAATTTTAATGATAAAATTTATTTTAGCAAAATATATATACACAGAGGACTGTGGCAATTTAACAAATTATCAAAATGTCTAATAAGACAAAGGAGGAACATCTGTGGCAACTTGGCTCCTGCTCCTTTTTCATCCTCCAAACATGATTTTTATGGCATGCTAACAAAGACTCGTCTATTAAGACAATAATTCTGGGTTTGCTTATTTGCTCAGGTTTTCAGTGGAAGTATTCTGCTGCTACATCTCAACAAAATTTATTCCAGTTATTCACACTGGATTTATTTTTATTTGCAGCTTGTATTTTATCATTTCGTGGGACAGCCCTTGATATGATATAGCACCTAAACACCACAAATAGGACAAAGAATTTACCATAGCTGTAAGTGTGACCTTTCAAAAAAAACAGACAATTCACTTACTTTGGGGAACATAGCAACATTCCATTTCTCACTCCTATCAATCATGCACTAAAGTCAATTCCATACAAGCATAAAACTTGAACCCTCACCGGGTCTATGGCCAAGTCCCTTGATAGGGGCTCCATTTGGGTGCTTTGGATGGCCTTCACCATCTGCTGGATGCAGAAAGTGACCAATGAGCAACTCTATGGTGACCTCCTCCATTTGACCAACAAGGGTACACCGACATATGTGCACCAGATAAAAGAGTGCTGACAAAAGAGCACTGACAAAAACATTCATTAATAAATAAAAATACTTTAGATTGAATAAGTATTTTTTTTTTTATTTCAAGAGACAATAGAACTTTTTCTTAAACATTGTTCTAAAAACGATGATATTAGAAATATATTGTTGGTAGGGAGTTTATTTACAGTTTCATATCGATCACTTTACATTTCAGGTAACATATAAAAGTAGATAAATATGTGACTGAACTTATTTACCAAAAGAGCACCGATAAAAGAACACATATTAGAAACCTAAAAACTATGAAGTACCTCAAACATGCAATTCTATATTATAAGATATATTTCACAGGAAATCCAGATAGCTCAGTTCATTATATTGTCCTACCAGTGTGATAAATGCTTCATCAGTTCTTTCATATTTAGGATTTTTCTTTGTCACACTTTGACCAGCATTGATGCTTGAAACCCGATTCTCTATATTTGATTGCTCCAGGCAAGTGGCTTTGACAAGTTTGACTGTAGGATGCACTCTGCCATCCTTCAACTGCACTTTTTGTGCATGGTAGACCTTGAAGAACTTGTCATATCCAGGAGAGTAGCAGTTCGGGTTGCTGTCTACATCTGACTGGTTGACTTATCCATGTGTCTTCAAAGTAGTCAAACAGATTTGTCATGATGGCTGGAATCATCATCGTTTTTACGTCCGTTTTTTCCAGAGATTTCTTGGAATATTATGTTCAAAAGCATCAACATTGTGTGGGGAACAAAAACTAAAGCTAAAAGTATCTTGCACTTGAGGCGTACTTGCTCGTCATTATGGTATGCTTCAATAAGGTTAGGTTGCTGAATTTGTTCTCTAAATGTACTGACAAATAAAATACACACCGAAAACATAGTGTAATGCATTATGAAAACCTTTCTCAAAGTCACACATGACTGAAGTAGGGCACAGATTGTTTTTTAATGAGTAAATAGTTTCAGGTACTCTTCTTTATGCAACTTCTAATGTACACTATGGCAATACCATACCTCTTCCTAGCATGAATTGCTGTCAACTTATAGGAAAGATGAGGTACAATTTTGAAACCATCACCAAGAATGTACACTGGTTGTCATAGAAAACTAGAATTATTTCAAGAATACCTGCAACTATATTGTATAGGACTACTAGTTAACAAATCTTATACTGAAAAGAAAAAAGAAAAAATCCCCGCCTAAAACTTAAATATAGCCCAAAATGGAAATTAGCCTGAGATAGTCTATTATGGGGATTGTTGAAATGATTTGTAGTAGATCATTAGAAAATGTCAAATTATTCCTTACTAAAGTCAAAATATTTATTTATAGGGTTTCTAAGGAAATTACTGGAAGGCCAAAATGAGTACCGATGAAAAAGTACCTGTCAGGTCTTTGTTTGAGAATATTAATGCAGATGACCCTGAAGTCACAGAAATTGAAAGCTATTGTATAAATTGTGAATTACAGGTAGATATAAGTTTTTGCTCACTAAATAATTATAATGTCATTGTCGAAGAAATATTCTTCTATGATAAACTTAGTTGAAAGTTTAATATATAAATAATTATTCTCTTTAATATAAATTCATGACTCTGTTTTGCTACCCATAATAGGAAGTGGGGAACAATGAACAATATCAGGTAGCTAGAAGAGAAGCTAGATGTCGGGTATATGTAGCACAGACAGAAGCTGAAAGTAAGAGGTTTGCCAATGTTCTGCATTGAGGGGATCAGAGGTGTGAGGTATTCAGGATTGCAAAGTAATGTGTCCGTATGAATTAGGACATTGTTGTGGAAGAGTGTACGGAATGGTAATGGTGCACTTGCTCTAACTGATGCCGGAAATATTACTACAAGAGTGTACTGAATGAGAAGATTGCATAAGAGAGAGAGGACTGCCTCAAGTAGACTCAACAGATGGACCAGCTTTTGAAGTTGACAGCTATATGGTCAAAAGCGAAGTTAAGGATATGAAGGTAGGGAAAGCAGCTGGACCATCAGAGATAGTTGCTGGTATAGTGAAAATATCAAGCGAAATAGGGCACACATAAGCCACATGCATAGTCAATCAGGTAGTACAGGGAGGTGTCATACCCAATGGCTAGCATAGCAGTATCATCATCAACTGCAACAAGGGAAAAGATGCTCTAGAAAGAAGCAATTACAGAGGCAACAAATTGATATACCAAGTTATGAAAGTAACTGAGAAAGTTATAGCATAACTGATTAGGAAGATCATTAGCTTAGATGAGATGCAGTTCAGGTTTGTGCCAGATGCTCTCTTCTTAGTGAGATAACTACAGTTCTCAGCTAAGAGCAAGCCACTCTATTTAGCATTGACCTGTAGAATGCTTTTAACAGGGTACCATTTTCTGTAGTCTGGTGGTTAAGAAAACTAGGTATAGATGAATGGCTTCTGAGACTTTCAAGCCATGTACAGAGATTCCAGGAGCAAAATGAGTTTAGCAAGGAATTTAACGTGTTATGTTTGCATCAGGACTCGGTTTTCAGCCCCCTCCTGTTTATTATAGTTCTCCACACCAGAATAGAAGAGTTTAAGATTGTCTGTCTGCCGGAACTCCTGTATGCCAATGACATAGTTCTCATAGCTGAATCTATCAAAGTTTTATAGAAAAAATTCCAAATGAGAAAACAAAACCTAGGTTCAAGAGAACCATAAAGTAAACCTAGCAAAGACAAAGTTTTAGCTAGCAGGAAAGAAGACAGGACTCTACTGCCATCTGGGAAGTGGCCATGCTTGATATGCCAAAAAGGAATAGGTAGGAATTCCATACGGTGTACCCAATTTAAACTATTGGTGCACAAAAGAAGTAGGATCACTGGCATGCTAACAGAAGGGCTTTTTATTTAACACAGGAATAGTTAACAGTAAGAGCACCCACAGTGTAAATTCTTACAAATGCTTGGCAGGCCCCCTAGAAGGGGTTGATAGCTTTTGTTACCTATGTAACCAAATTACCAGTGGGGGTAGGTGTTCTGAAAGCATAAGTAGCCAGAGTAAGAATGGGGTGGAAAATGTTGAGGGAGCTATTGCCTCTGCTGGGAACAAAGGGATTCTCTCTGAATGAGGGGTAGATTGTTTGATGCTTGTGTTCAAAGTGTGATGCTGCATGGTAGTGAAACATGGGCATTGAATGCGGATGTGTGAAGGCTAGAAAGGAATGAAGCGAGCATGCTCTGCTGGATGTGTAATGTTAGTGTACATGATTGACAGGGCACAAATGAGCTGAGAGAAAAACTAGGTATAAGAAAAATCAGATGTAGTGTGCTAGAGAGGGGACTGCACTGGTATGGACATGTGATGCGCATGGAGGATGTCAGTTCAGTAAAGAAGTGCCGAGCAATCAAAGTGGAAGGAACCTGCAGAAGAAGAAGACATGGGAAAAAGTGGTGAAGACTGATCTCAAGAGGCTGAACCTCATGAAGGACTGCAACAAGTGGTAAGATGCTGTGCAAGCATGGGAAAACACGTAAAATGATGATGTCTGTTGTTTATTAATATGATGTATGGTAGATTTGGTATCGCAGATAGAACACATGAAATATATAGAATAATTAAATATTGTAAAATTTATTTTTCATCTAAAATCTTGATATTTTTATTCCCTATTGATTATTGTTTAATCAGTAGGGTCAATAAGATGCAGAATAGCAATGTAGTAGTGATGCTGGATTCCTGATTACAAAGTCATGAACTTGTTATAAGTGTGATGTATTGTTATTGAATAGTCTTGTTTGCAATGTGGCAGTCTAGTTGTCTCTAGTTTTGCTTTTGTACAGTTGTTGTTGAGTAACTCTGTTTGAGTTGAGTTATGGAGGTAGCCCAATATGTTTTGCACCATCAAAATGCTGTATGGCATTTTGTCATCTAGTTTGCTTTTGTATGATTGAATGTTCTGGTAGTGCCTTCAGCAGAGACAAGCTACCCAGCATAGGATTTACTATTAGGGTAGTTATTAATGTTACAGCTATTTTAGCATGTAAGTATGTTTAGTGTTTGACCTGAATTTGCAGGGACTGTGTGTATTGAGGAAAATGGCATTTATTTTCTCCTCTAGATGATCTTTTAGTTTCAGTATTTTTACTTTACTGTGTAAATGTATGGTCTATTGGTGTGTTGTCTGTGCATCCTTCATTGCTGTGAGTGTATAGTTTTGAATGATCTGTAGTTTTATTTTAGGACAATGTAAGAGAGATTTTAGGCTCTAACATAGCTCACAATGTCTAGTTTATGAATGGTTACAATTTTCTTATTTTTGTTGAATTTTGTATCCGTAAGTGTACACAGTGTGTGTCTAAGTTATTATTCCTATGTTGAATGAAGGTTACTGGTGTATTATAAGTGATACCTAAAGGTTTTTGGTGAGTATGGGGTATTCATTTTGTAAAATGTGAAAGGAGGTTTATGATCTAGTGATGCTGTTGAGTAGAGTAACAATTGATTTGTTTTAGTTAGCATTGTATTTTTTGGTGTTATTTTTTGAAATTTATTTTAGATGTGTCTCAATTTTATTCAAAGTGCACATGGTACTATGAACGTTAGTCATTTGAATGGTTGAATTCAGTAAATTTGTTTTTGGTCTGTTTGAAAACCTGGTATTATTTCTTTTGTATTTTGTGAAGTGTAATTGCATATATAATGACAAATTTGTAAAAATAATTTTGGTGTTTTTTTACACCAAGGCTTTTATTAAAAGATATACCAGTTCAAATTGAATGTATATATTTATTACTTTGTTTAAAATCTTTTGTATTAGGGCGTAACTAGGATCTTTCTTACGAAAATTCCATTTTTCAAAGAAGTGATTATTATGTCATTTAACTGTGATCATTGTGGATTTAATAACAATGAACTGAAACCAGGGTCAGCTATCCAACAATTAGGTGTGCAGTACAAAGTTCGAATTATAACTAAGAAGGTAAGAGACTATATTTTTATTATCTTTTAAACCTGTCGGTGATTATTCCTTACACATCATCATATAAATGGCATTCATTATAAAGTACTTGTTAATTTAGCAGCCTTTAGCAGACAAAATTAAGTTCAAATCTTGCTAAAATCAACTTTTCCTTTTATCGTTCTGGGGTCAATAAAATAAAGCACTAGTCAAGTACTGGGGTTGGTTTTATTGTCTGTAACTGCCACCAAAATATTTGACCTTGTGCCAATGTTAGAAATCATTTGAGCATCCATTAAAAAGAAACTCGCAATTTTCAGTTTAAGAATTGGACTTTCAATTGAATAACTTGGGCTTTCTTTTCTTGTATAACTGAATAGTTCTACACATTCATACATTTACTTGCATATTTGTATTGTTGTTTTCAAACTAAATACTCTTAAAATCAAATAAAACTAGATGTGGGCTTTGCCATAGCTACATTGTGATTATTTCGAAAGATCAAATTTAAAAAAAACCAAAAAATTGAGTTTATTTCTCTTGCAAAGTTTATTTTCTTGGAGCAAATGTTTTGAAACTTCATTTCTTACTAATACCAATTACTCAGTCAGAAAACAGGAATATTTTCTTGGGTTTTTTGTTATAGTAGAAAATAAAGTAAGATGCTTTACGGCAGGAGGACACAGCCCAATGTGGCAGACTTTGAAGCCAGTAATACTTATTAGACAGGAGTTTGGTAATTTAATGATTCAATCACTGTTTCTCTTCAGACAAGAAAAACTGTCTTCAGAGCTAAAGTTTCATGTTATTAAGATAACTGTTATGGGATTTGAATTGGCAGAGTTGTTAGTGACGCACAAAATCATCATCGTTTTACGTCCGTTTTCCATGCTGGCATGGGTTGGACGGGTGATTTCGGCCCGCAATATCTCATTGGAGTCACCACTCTCCCAGACGGGTCGGCGGCATATGTGTGTGTGTGTTCATGTATATAGATATAGATATAGAATTATACACTCACATGCACACACATACTGAAAACCTGTGTTTGAAGTCTTTTATCATGGAATAAATTAGGCTGCAAAATGTTTTTGATGCATATATATGAGTGTATATATCTGTGTATGGCCGAATAAGGTCCGGGCTTGAATTCACTTCATGGCTCCTTGGGCAAGTGCCTTATACCATAACTGCAAGTTGACCCAAGACTTGTAAGTGAAACTGAGTAGATGGAAACTATAATAACAAATGATAATACCTCTATGTTCATTCAAAGTTCAGATGACACCAAAGTTGACTTTGATTTTTTCATCTCCCTGTACAACAGCCTTGCAGGGCCCATGACAGGGTTCATTTTGCCCTATCCTCTATATCCCCCTTCACTAACTCCTTTGCCCTCATTTCCTCCTTTAACCATGTCTATATTGGTCTTTCCCTTCTTTTAATTCCTTCCACATTCATTTCCATCACTCCTCTCACCCAATCACTTTCATCCTTCCTCAGCACATGCCCCAGCTATCTCATCTCACTTCTCTTCATATCATCCATCACTGGCTTTATCCTCATCATTCTCTGCAAATCATTTTTTGTCTCTCTCTCTCATCAGCAATATTCCGCTCATCCGCCGAATCATTCTCATTTCTGTTCTTTCCAGCCTTCTCTGCTTCTCCACATTCATTACTCATGTCTCACTCCCATAAATCATGGCATTTCTTACACATGCAGCATACACCTTTACCTTCAGTTTCAGTGATACTCCCCTCATCGTTAGCATACCACTAAGTTTGTGGAAGCTCTTCCATGCACATCTCACTCTAGCCACCGTCACCGAGTCCAATCCAACTTTTCCATTCACCATGTCTTTTAGGTAACAAAATGTGTTCACATCATCCCTCTGTTGTTGGTAAAATAGGTTACGAGGCATGTCTTGGAGGAGCTCAGACAAATAGTTAAATGAAGCAAAACCTGGAATGAGTTGTAAAGAATATTCTTTCATTTGATTATTTTTTATGAGCTTCTCCATGTGATTGTGTGTTTTTAGATAAGTTGTGATAGTAGTGAGGTAATTATGGATAACCACTAGCAAAAAAGAAACTATAGGTATTTGCTGTCTTTCTTTTGTAGATTTTTCTGTCCTCCACCTTGTATATATTTGTTTAATAATGGTTGGAAGCGGAAAAAAGAGCAGTTAGAACGAGATGGTGCCACAGAACAAGAATCCTTGGTATGTGCATTCATGGGTATTGGTAACTCGGATCAGGATATGGTTCAGTTGAATTTAGAAGGAAAGGTAAGAGAAAGTTTTATTGATTTAAGTTTGCAGAAAGGATTTTCTATACTTATTGTGGGTAGATTATGAAAAAAATCTGCGAAATGAAATATAGTTTACACACATGCAGACACACACACATGCACACACACACATATATGAGCAAGGCGTGGGCCGCCGACCCATCTGGGAGAGTGGTGACTCCAATGAGAAATCGATGTGGGCCGAAATCACCCGTCCAACCC
>JAOPJM010001738.1:9384983-9395433 GCA_027124095.1 Muusoctopus leioderma
CCACCAGATTACTGAGCGTGGAACCCTATCAAAGGCCTTCTCCAGATCAACAAATGCTAGGTACAGCGGTTTACTCTGAGCTAAGTACTTCTCCTTGGTACAGCGGTTTACTCTTAGCTAAGTACTTCTCCTAGGTACAGCGGTTTACTCTTAGCTAAGTACTTCTCCTAGCTAAGTACTTCTCATATATATATATATACAAGCAGCAGAAAAATAATAATGAACTCAAGATAAAAGACTGATTGTTGTTCAAAGATATCAATGTAACATACCTTGGTGCAAGCTAAATCATCAAATACCACTCCATGATTGTCTGCTCCCTGCTCAACTAACAACTTACATATTTCTTGATATTTACGACCATTAGCAACAAGAAAAGGGGAATATCCAGCAAAATTTTGAATGTCAACAGAAGCATCATTATCCAGCAGTAATTTTATTATGTTTTCATTTTGGTTTTCAACAGCAAAGAATAAGGGTGTCCGGCCACTCTTGTAATCCTGAATTTCATAAAAGATAAGAGAGGGAGAAATAGAAGCAAAATTAATTAAACAATGAAAAATGCCTCCTAGACACATCCCACAGCGTAAGCAAAGTATGCTAAAGCTTATTCCAACTTTTAAAGTGTGAGCAGTTGAGAGACATGTTTCTCCATAAATAGGAATGCCATTCTATTACAGATTGGTGGTGGTGGTGGTGGTGGTGCAGTGGGTGGGGGGAGTTTCATGGAAAGACTGAAATTCAGTACTGATACAATGCCCTGCTGCTAAGAGCAATGAGCTATACTTCAAAATGGTATCTATATACAGCTAGAACCTGGCCAATGAGAGTTAAGTACCTTGCCAGGAACAAGGAACATAGCATGGCAATAATGACACAATACAAACTTTCAGTTTACTGGTCAGCAGGACAGTATTACAACAACTTGATCAGTTGGGACTCTCAAATAAGCTCCCTTTATGACTTTTTCAATTCTTTTATTCTTTTACTGGTTTCAGTGATTGGACTGCGGCCATGCTGGCGTACCACCTTCAAGGAGTTTAGTCGATCATATCGACCGTGGTACTTATTTCAGTCTAATATTTATTTTATCAATCTCTATTTGTTGAACCACTAAGTTATGAGATATAGAGGGACACAACATAAAAAAAACACTGGTTTTTAGATTGGTGTAAATATAAATGCATACACACACATATATATATATACAAGATGAGCTTCTATACAGTTCCTGTCTACCAAATTCCACTCACAAGGTATTGGTCAACACAAGATATTGGTCAACCCAAGGTTATATTTGATATTTATATTTTACACATTTACCTTCCTTAAAGTCAGTAGATACAATATCTTTGTAGATTCAGTATTTTGTAGAGCTATTAATGCCAAATTACAAATTCTACTCTCAAAAATCAGTCTGAAAATTCAAGAATCTATTTTCCTATTCTATTCTTTTATTTATTTTTGATTTACATTTAACTATAACACCAGCCTAATAAGTTAAGTAATAATTGTTATATATATCATCTTACCTATCAAGGCTAGATAAGATAATGATAATTTTTATAAACCATCTTATTTATCAATGATAGAGAAAGTATAAGAATACACATTGTGTATATATATATAGAAAGTATAAGGAAACATGTGCTTCCTTAATGTTACCAATGTCAAATTTGGTTAAAATTACAAATCAGAAAACACAATATATGTTTTATATATATATATCATCATCATCATCGTTTTACATCCGCTTTCCATGCTGGCATGGGTTGGACGGATGATTTCGGCCCGCGTTGTTTCCTCATTGGAGTCACCACTCTCCCAGACGGGTCAGCGGCCCACGTCTCGCTCGGATTTCATTTGGCATATATATATATTGAAAATACAGGTTTTCCTTAATTGTAATTGCAAATATCATATGATACAATTCAAACTGACATTCAAAAGAAAGCTAAAAATGAAAATATTATTTTCTCTCTCTTACACTCACTCACATATATACACATGGCCAGCTCATTCCTTAAACTATCAGCTTGGTTCCTTGGAAACTCAAGGTGAAATTGGAGCAAAAAGCTGCACTTAATCACAAATAAATCTACTTTCTGGTCAATGCTTTATAATTGGATACTATCAAACTGGTATGTCCCTATGAGATACATTGTAAAACAACACCTGATGTACCTGTATGTTTCAAACATAGTTTAAAGGCAACCTTCCAGCACTAAAGAACATGACAATATAGTATTTAAAACCTTTATAAGACAACTGGGTTGATCTATCAGCCCACCATTCAAGAATATATATACTTTTTTTATGTCTAACACCTTTATTCTTTATGCATCTCATAAAATTATTCAATCTTCTTCAGTGTAGAAGCATCAGTAGGCTTCGTCTCCAAAGGATTAATGGAGATAATTATTTCAAGTTTTCTTTCATAATGAATTAATAATATAATTATGAAAATAAAAATAAAAGTTATTCCAAATGAAAAAATAAAAGTTATTCCAAATGAAAAAATAAAACAGCATAAAACCAGAGAAAGACCAGAAAATGTCAAAATGTTACCAATATAAGAAAAATTCATCTAAAAGTCTGAAACTAAATCTAAAAAAAAATTAAATTGAAAAAAAATAATTTTAACAGCACAGATACACAATTTTTAGTTAAAGCTTAGAGGATTTTTTTAAATTTACTTTTCTGTGCTACAAAAGTTGAGGTGGTTTTTGAAATTTGAACAGTATATGTTGTTTTACTACCAGCTGCTATTCCTACTCTTAACTGTTCAACTGTAAAGTAAAAATATTAAATGTTATCAACCAAATACAACAAAATAAGTGTATTGCCATTTGAACACACTGCATTGAAAAATATTTTAATAGAATATTAAATAAAGGTTTGATATCCTTGAAAAGGATTACAATAGTATAAATGTGTACATTAATAAGTTATGAGAGAATGTTTAATCAACCTAACTGAGGTACAAAATTAAGCTAATATTGCTTTGTTGTAGATTTTTTTTCTGTTCTTCTCTGATGAAACCAAATTATCCTCTGGCTTCTAGAGATGTTGCCATGGTTGAATGGATAAGGTTTTGGTTTCTATGCTGAAGAGTCATAACTTTATATCTTATCACTAGTGCTGTACTAAACTCTCTCCAACCCTGTTTACCCAGAAGCAGAGCAGGTAAAACAAAGAGAAAGGGAATGGCTCAGTACTGAAATGGAAACTGATGAGGGTTTTGATTTTACAGTGCCAAGATTGAATCCTCTCATACAAGAGCAGAGTAAACTGACTTGTGGATTATAATTTCGAAATTTTCCACAAATACTGAATTGTATGTAATTTTAGTTAGACATTACTAAAATCAACCAACAAAGCTGAAAAATAGATATTATTTCTACTTGATAGATAGTGGTTATTGGCAGAACAAGAATCCAACTATAAAATACCTGAAAAGCAAAGCAAGTGAGGGACAGGTAATAAACCACCTCAAATTGGTAATTAAGAGTAGAATCTACAATAGATTATGATATAAAGTTATGGCAATTCAAATACAGTACTTTTACAAAACTTAAATAGTTTAATTCAAAAAAGTTTACAAAAGAAAAAAAATAATATCTTTTTATTACCTTACTGTCTGGGTCAGCACCAGCTTTTAAAAGTTTTCTTATCATTTCTATGTTCTGTTTTTGGACAGCTGTATGCAAGGGTGCTAAACCTGTATATAAATTTTAAAAATTAAACTCACCATTGTTTGTATATTAAATAGAAAACTGTTGAAAACAGATGGTCAACACATAGTTTGTGTTGCAAAAAAAAGAAATTTCTGATTCAGTTGATAACTTTATAATGCATGAATAACGTTACATGTTGGAAACCCTATTTAAAGAGGACCTAAGTAGTGTCTTGATTAAGTGCATATCCCCTTAAATAACATACACAATTAATAAATAATTCTATTAACAACAACAGACACCATTAAATAACAAAATCAATAGTTAGAGAAATTCAGCTAGAAGTCATGCAGCAATCTTATGTAATGTTGGCTTCTTTTTGATGAGGTAAAACGGCTTTATTATTTAGGAGAGGAGAAGCAGCAAGTGTAGCATTCATGCTTTTCCTAAGGACATAAGTAAATTGAATGGCTTCAACTAGGAACTGAAATCAATGTGCCCATGGCTTGCTGAAAGCTTACATTTAGCACATTTTATGCAATACTGCACCCAAACAAATTTACTATTTACATATAAGTGGATAGAAACTAATGTAGATTCATAGACTTTAAGAAATTTTGCATTTAAAAAGTTGCTATAAGATTTATGCAAACAAGTCAACAGGCTGCTGTTGTCTTAACCCTTTTGTTACCATATTTCTAATGAAAAACAGTCAATAATTTTCAATTAATTTTGAAAGTAATCAAGAATTTGCAGGTATTTAGTAAAATAACTAACCTTCTCATTATCAAATTGGTGTTTGGAACATAACATAATAAAAAGTTCTTAGATAAAATTATGATGGAAGGTTTAAATTTAAATATGAACACTTTAAACAAATGACTTTTCATCATAGAACCAGTGGCAGTTTAAGGCAGGTTGGTATCAAAAGGGTTAAACTGAAAATCATGAAATCCTGACAGAATCCCCACCATCACCATGATTATCTTCACTTCTTTTTCCATAGGCACAGAGATGGCTCTGTGGTTAAGAAGATTGCTTTGCAACTACGTGTTTTCAGGTTTGAATCCCACTGCATAGTACTTTGAGTAAATATCATCTCCAATGGCCTCAGTTTAACCAATGCCTTGTGAGTGAAATTTGGTAGATAGAAACTGGGTAGAAGCTTATCATATATATATATATATATATGTTTATATCAGTTTAAGGGGAAAACTGGTACATTCAAACAGAAATACTCTGCAGAATTTATGTCCAATTACGTTATCTCCTCTTATACCAATGTCCACTTTGCATTTTATTCATATCTTACGATATTGATGAAATAAGTACCAGACAAAGTACTGGGGGATCAATATAATCAAATAAAACTCTTGAAGGTGGTGCCCCAGCAAGGCCGCAGTCCATAACCAAAACAAGTAAAAGAATAAAAAGAAAAAAGAATGTCAACATGGATTAAAAGAATATGTTGACAGGAATATGTATGGAAAGATGACTTTTCTGTTATTAATCATTGTGACAAAATGAGCAAGGTATTTTGTGCTTGCAACACTGAACAGATTATCTTCCAAAACCTAAGATTCCTCTTCATAAGTGGTGTAGCTATTCTCTAAGATGGGTTTCCATAAAAGATGCTGATTGGGAATGAAATTGCTTAAAAAAAAGATTTAAATGGTATAATACAGAGAGAAACAGAGAAGGCAAGGATAGATTGTGGAACAGAGCCTGAAGAGAAAGAGTAAGATATTGACCTTAACCAATAGAAAAATAGTGCAGGATAGAATAGAAAAGGGAGGGGTTCAGGACAAAGTGTTACCAACATTGACAGGAATTAGAAAATCAAAAAGATCAGTTAATACCATTAAAATGAATTTATTAACTTGAAAACCATAGTGCATATCAATTTAATTTCATGGTTTGAGCAATATACAGGTCTACTTATTGCTGCATTAACACTAAACAAATCTATTCTATAAAGATTGCTTTAGGTTTAGACTATAAAAATAAATGACTCAGAGGTAAAGTGTAAGATTTAATAACTCTGATGCCAGGTTGAAGCTGTGTCTGCAACTATGTTCTTTACTGGCTACGAAGAGTAAAACTATAATGAGTTTAGAAAATCTGTCAAGCACAGTGCAATCTACTCTCAATATACAGTTTAAATATTCTTTTAAAAATTACACTCAGGTGTCTGCCTGAAGATAAATCCTACAGAAAACTGAGTGATATCCAGGGCTATAAAAAGCTTAACGGTAAAATTTATAAAACTTTATTTTTTCATAACAAGCATTTCAACAAATCTAATTATTTTTAAATATCATTTCAACTAAAATATTATTGAATCAAGCATTTTAATCTTCTAGATTATTTTAAAAATTACTACAAACATTTAAATTCTGATCAAATATTAAATAAATATAAAATTAAAATAATAATTAATAGTATATCTAAAGTATTTCAATGGCTAAATATATAAGTTACTGATTAACCAATGGCATTGCATTGTACAATAATGAGTATTTCTTTACTCATATTAGTTAGTCAACCTACATATCACTCTCACATGGTTACAACTAGAAACAGTATTCATCTATAAAATCTTTGACATCAAACCTTCAATCAGAATCACTTAAACCATTCTATCATAAAAAATGGAGATGTGTAATTATGAACCCTAAAATACATTCATAAGAACATAGGTTAACTTAATGGCATCAGCTAAGAAAGTTTTGAAATACAATGATGAAACAAAACAAAAACATGAGATTCTATTGTTTGTTAAATGAATTTCACTGTATGTTAAATTAGGTTAAATGTACAAACCCATATTTCATTTTTAAATGTAGAAATGACAAACTTTTTTTTTACTTCTAACAAATGATGTGATGAATTTAACTTCTTCAATCAAATGAGCTATAGCTAGATGCTTTTCAATTCCATAAAAGGGAATTAGTGTCCTCTTTTCATCAAAAGTTGTTGTAATCCTGAGCAAGGCTCCTTATATAGCTTGCTTGAGTTTTACTTTAGAGAGAATCAGTTTCAGGTTTTTAGATGAGATTTTAGGTGTATTTTAGTTGTATTTTTTTTATGATAATTAAAAAATTAAAACTGATTTTCTTGATAGTGAAATTGAAGCAAATTTATAAAGGCACCTAGCTCAATGATACAATCTAATAATTTCATAAAACATAATACATAAAAAGCGGAAATTAATTGCATTTAATCTAGAAACTCTTACCTTCATAATTATGGGAATCTAAATTTGGTTTACTACATTCCAAAGAAGAACAAGTCTTTAGGATGACATCAAAGCATTCGAAGTGAGAATAGGAAACTGCTAAATGAACAGCAGAATTTCCATTGCCATCAGACAAATTCACGTCAGCACCCATCGTTATAAGCTTTATCACACCATCACTGTAATTCATTTTCACACACAAATGCAAAGGAGTCTGTCAAAAAGAATTGAGTAAAAAGAAAAAAAATTATTTTAAAGAATACGCATCTCCTGATGGGAGGGATAACCCTTTCTCCTGGAAGGGGGGGGGGGCCATTGAAAGTGTCTACTAATGAAGTGTTTAAATGAGAAATATTAATAAATAGTGATATGAATTATCCATAAGGAAAAAAAAAAAGATGCTTAATAGGAAATATCTATGATATTTGTAATATCTGTAACTGGTTGTGTGACATGTCTTGTGTTGTTGTAATGTCTGTAACTGGTTGGGTGACATGTCTTGTGTTGTTGTAATGTCTGTAACTGGTTGTGTGACATGTCTTGTGTTGTTGGAATGTCTGTAACTGGTTGGGTGACATGTCTTGTGTTGTTGTAATGTCTGTAACTGGTTGGGTGACATGTCTTGTGTTGTTGGAATGTCTGTAACTGGTTGTGTGACATGTCTTGTGTTGTTGGAATGTCTGTAACTGGTTGTGTGACATGTCTTGTGTGGTTGGAATGTCTGTAACTGGTTGTGTGACATGTCGTGTTGTTGGAATGCACTTATCTTCTCTCAATATCAGCTATTAGTAGATGGCACTGCAGTTTTTGCAGCTCCACAAAATGTAAGCTAAATGGGAAATCTTCCCTGCCAGAGCATATCTGTCTGTAGAGCTTCCTTAGAGCAACAGCTTATCAAACAGTTTAGACATTGTTAGTCAACCGACCCACACTGACAAGACTGCAAAGGACAAGCATGTGGTTATGATCTGGCATCTATAAAGCAAAACCCCAGCTATGGGAAAATAACCTCACAATCATGTAAGATAACTGCAAAGCTAAAAGCTATGGAGTAAACTAAAACAGAAAATAAGGAGTGAAGTCCATATCATGGCTGGTTCAACTGCAAATTGTCTACCTGACAACAACTGTTACCAAGTTGTTAGCTATTACTAAAAAAAAAAAAATTCCTTTAGAAATATATTGCAGAAAATGTTTATAGATGAATGATATAGGATGAACTTACAATGAATATTCATCATCATCATCAACATGATAATTGTTATTGTTATGTTTCTTTATCTATTTTTAAAAAGTTGACTGTGACTTCGAAGTCTTGCCGAGGAAGGCTTATCAAACAGTTTATTATGTTTTGCAATATATGTTATTCAAGATGAGGAACTAACCTGAACTGGACAGGCTTGCAAACATACCTCTCACTTCTGATTTTTGTTTATCACAAATTTTTTAGATTAGTCTCATTATCTCATTAGTGTTTTATTGTACATCTATCTCTCTTCCTCTGACTACAGCAAGACCTCAAGCTATCTCTCACTTTTACATCGTACTGCCATCCAACAAATCATTCCTTAACTTTTGTAGGTTTCCTGCTTTCACTATTTTCCTGCTATACAGGAATTACTACGTTTTTTTCATAATATATCAGCAAACCTTCAATATTATCTTGTCCTGAACATACACTGAAAATTCATAAACTAATATACAGTCAATATCTGTACTGTAAAAGTACAAGATTTTAACTGCAGCTGCGTAAATGTGTAAATATACACGTTGACACTGACAAATGTAAACATGTCTTTTCAATGTATTTCTCTACGTACAGAAAAAATAGTGAATGATCCGAGTCAAGTTTCAACTTTAATTGGAGTCATATTCGGAGACCATGTACACCTAATTCTATTCAGGGAAATATGCAGCTAAAGGCTTATAAACCCACTATAAATGGTAGTGTCAGCGAATTGGAAATACCAATCTGCATAATATTAGTGACTATACTGGTAGTTAATTCCATTAAATATTAAATTGTGCATGCACTAAGCAGCTGAGATACAGGATAAATACATATCTGTACTGTAAAAGTACAAGATTTTAACTGTGGCTACATAAATATGTAAATATACACATTGACAAATGTAAACATATGTCTTTTCAATGCATTTCTCTATGTACAGAAAAAAGAGTGAATGATCTAACTCGAGTTTCAATTCTAATTGGAGTCTGGCTTATATACCCACCCTATATGGTAGTGTCAACGAATTGCATAATGTTATGCAAATTGATATTTCCAATTCGCTGACACTACCATATATGGTGGGTTTATAAAGCCATTAGCTGCGTATTACTCTACAGATAGAATTAGGTGTATGTGGTCTCTGAAGATGACTCCAATTAGAGTCGAAACTCAGGTCAGATCATTGACTCTTTTTCTGTACATAGAGAAATGTGTTGAAAAAACATGTTTACATTTGCCAATGTGTATATTTACAGATTTACATAGCTATGGTTACAATTTTGTACTTCTACAGTACAGATATATATTTATACCATATCTCAACTGCTTAGTGTGCAATTTAATATGTAATATAAAGTCACTATAATTGTTTGCTATTATACTGACATAGGCCAATATTCCTACAAATTAAGACTCAAGACCATGGCCTTCTGTATGTGTATTCTATATCAAATGAGAAATGTAAGTGTTGAATATGGTAGACAATTGAAGAAAAAATACTTACAAGCTTTTTCTTATTAAAACGATCAACAGTTTTCCCTGCTCGCTGAATCAGCTTGCAGAAAGATCCAATCACTGCTAGATTCTTGTGTGCAACAGCAATATGTAAAGGCCTATAGAGAATGAAGCATTTTAAAATCTGATATTTATTCTGACCTCTATTTCATTTTATTTTCATGCTATTAGCATTTTGATGTGAATATCCATTTTTATTCCAATTCATTCTTCAATTTTAAAATCTCTAGTCATTTTCATAATCATAATTGCTCGCCATTTTCATAGTCCTGATCTCTATAGTACTTCATTTATAATGTTCTAGACAGTACTTCAGACAGGACCTCATTTATACTAATCTGGATGTATTGGTTATCATTTTTATCAGCTCACAATTTTTTTGTTTATATTTTATTTTATTTTTCAGTTTATTATCTAAATTAAAAACATAATACAGGCAAGCTGCAATTAGCACAAATAATTAATCCTATAAAAACCTTGCACTAATTTAATTCATACTATTCGAATTTATTATAGCATATAAAATATAGCAATTGGTTCCAACCCAATGAAAATGTGCAATAAAAATTTTAAGAAACAGTTGTTGGCACTTATTGTTTCCCTGGGCCCCAGAACAATGAAAGTGTTTTGAAGGTGTTTTCTAGGTCAAAAAAGTGTTTTCGAGGTCAAAAAAGTGTTTTCTTAAAAAATAAAATTAAGAAACAAATGTTTTTGTAAAATAATTGTTTCTAATTTAGGCACAAGGCCAACAATCCCCAGTACTTGACTGGTACTTTATTTTATCGACCC
>JAOPJM010001738.1:9567244-9578092 GCA_027124095.1 Muusoctopus leioderma
GCTGAATGGGTAAGAAGTTCGCTTCTCAATCATGAGACTGGATTACGTTGGACTTATATATATATATATATATTTAAATATTTGTAAATATATATACATGCAGAGAGAGAGAGACAGAGAGAGAGAGACAGAGAGACAGAGCGAGAGAGACAGAGCAAGAGAGAGAGAGAGAGCGCAAGAGAGAGAGAGAGCGCAAGAGAGAGAGAGAGCGCAAGAGAGAGAGAGAGAGCGAGCGAGCGAGACAGAGGGAGAGAGACAGAACGAGAGACAGAGAGAGAGAGCGAGAGACAGAGACAGAGCGCGAGAGCGAGAGAGAGAGACAGAGCGAGAGACAGAGCGAGAGAGAGAGACAGAGCGAGAGAGAGAGAGCGCGAGAGAGAGAGCGAGAGCGAGAGAGAGCGAGAGAGAGAGAGCGAGAGAGAGAGACAGAGCGAGAGAGAGAGACAGAGCGAGAGAGAGAGAGACAGAGCGAGCGAGAGAGCGAGAGAGAGCGACAGAGAGAGAGAGAGACACAGAGTGGCAGAGCGAGAGAGACAGAATAGTGAGAATAGTGAAGAATAAGGGGTTTATCAGCTTGGCTACTTCAGAAGAAATTGTTTCCGTGTTTCAAGATTAGTCTAGCTACATTAAATATAGGTGGAGAATTGGTAGAGTCGCTATACATATATATATATATATATATATATATATATGTATATATATTAGTGCATTGAACAGAATGACTTGCAGTATTTATTCCGGCTCACTGCACTCTGAGTTGAAATCCTGCAGAGGTCAACTTTGCCTTTCATCCTTTCAGGGTAGATAAATGAAGTACCAGTCTAAGGCAGTGGAATCGTTAGAACGTCAAATGGGATACCTTATGGTATTTGTTCTGGATCTTTGCATTCTGAGTTCAAATACCGCTGGGATTTGAACTAAGAACTTGGGTGGTAGACTTAATTTGTAACCCAGTTTAACACCACCACCTGGTCCATGGGTGCTTTTAGCAGAGTCCACTCTGGAGACCTGGCCTGAATGCTTGCAACAATCTGAGGATACCTTCCTCCCTCCCTCACACCAGTGTCAGTGTCCCTGAACAAAAAGGTGATGGGCAATGCCTTCCCTCCCGACTAAACTGGTTTAAAAAAAAAAAAAAAAAAAAAAAAAAAAAAAGTTGTATGACTGAAAAAATAAAGAACAATCCCATCTTTTTCCTATGTGCAGGAGGGAACCCAGGACCACATTATTCACTGTGTGCTTTTCTAAGGCAATGGAATGTGATTTGTGGGAGATTTTGGCTGCTGTTATTTCTAGCCAGTCGAAGTGATCACGTAGAGACTCCCACATTGGCTGTGCCATGCTAAAATCTTTGGTCACAACATTTACTGAGGAAGTGAATTTTAAAAATAAAAACAAAATAAATTTTTAATGAAATTTCAACTATGATAGACTGAAGATAGTAATTAATCTAAGAAATATCATGCTAAGCAAATAGAAACCAATTAAAAAGAGTAATCTTATGTGAAATTTTTCAATTATTCCCCCCCCCCCCCCACCCTTTCCACTATTTCCACTATTTTCTTACGGCAACATGTGACAGAAGATAGGAACTAAAGTTGAACATTTTTGTTTGTGTCAACACCAGAAGGTGGATTGACAAAATAACTTGATAACATAATTGTGTCATACCCCCACCTTCCTTCCATTGCAATGTCTGCCTCCACCACCACCCTGCAACTTTCTCTAATACTATCTCGAAGCTAAAGAGAAGTCTCATACACTGAAACTCCCCCACCCGTTTCTTTTTATTTAAGCTTCCTAATTACTACACCCACGATAAGCAGAAAGTCGCTAGAGAAATGCCACAAGCCAACAAGCGAGCCTGTATTGGGTACTAAGCTCACTTGACCTGCTAGCTAGAAATAGCCACTAGTATTTCTTCAGATCACACCCTACCATCCTAACAAAAATTTATATAACATTATTATAATTGGATATAATAAAATAATATAGGCGCAGGCATTACTTTGTGGTTAAGAAGTTCGCTTCACAACCATGTGGTTTCGGCTTCAGTCGCACTGCATAGCACCTTGGGCAAGTGTCTTCTACTATAGCCTTAGGCCGACCAATGCCTTGTGAGTGAATTTGGTAGATGGAAACTATGCAGAAGCCCGTTGTGCGTGTGTATATATATATATACCCTCAGACATATTTTCTGTGGATGGGTTTTCACCGCCATGAGTATATGTGTAAATCTTTGTGTGTGTGTGTATATATATATCTATGTATTTATGTATATAAGTGTGTGTATGTGTTTTTGTCTCTCCATCCTGTAACTTAGCAGTTCAGCAATAGAGACTGATGGAATAAGTACTGGGGTTGATTGGATCACTTAAAACACCTCCAATGCGGTGCCCTGGCATAGCCGCAGTCAAATGACAAACCAGTAAACGAGTAATAATTGGATAATGTAGTCTTAAATGCTCTACATCCTGAAAAAATAAAAGAAAGATGGGATAGTCATGGCTGGAACGTCTTTGAAAATTTGGTTCAGGGCTGACGTGGAGCTAAACAACAAGTGACACATTCCTCATTTACATTTGACTGAAGATCTTTACACTAGTTTCCTGGTTTCCTCATTAAAGCAGGATTATTAATTCAGTACCCAGGATGCACCTACATTGGCTTTTCAAAGTCCATTTAGCTAACTATTCTATATCTGTAAACACCAACACATACAGAGCCAATGAGGGAGCGAGCCTCTATGTGGTCACTAAACCTGCTAGGAATAACAGCGAAATCTACCACAAATCACACCTTATCTAAAAATAGGAAGGACACATTCTATAAATGTAGTCCCTTATATACAAAAGGGCAGCATGGTCACAGTTGGAATGCCTTTAACCCTTTCATTACCATATTTTTAATGAAATACACTGCCTATGATTTTCAATTAATTTTGAAAATAAAAAATTTGGAGGGATTTAGTAAAATAACTTTCATTATTAAGTTGCTGTTTGGAACATAACAAAAAGTTCTTGCATGAAATTATAATGGAAGGTTTAAATTTGAATATGAACAATTTAAAACAAATGGTTTATCATAGAATCAGGGCCTGTTTCAGGTGTGTCGGTATCAAAAGGTTTAAACTTAGGTCTACTCGATCAAGGAGGACCTTGGGCGAAACAACAACACAACACAAACAGGCACCGGTTTTTCTCCCAATGTTTTATTTTTGAAAGACACAGGCAGTCTATTGAAGCCAACAAAGGTATAGACAACCTTTTTCTAGCAGCAAGCATTATGAAGTATTGATTGCTATATAATCTGAGATATTTACATTTGTCTACATGTAATACGATTACACAGCACAGTGATGACAAAAATTTGTATTGTTTATCATTAGATATACCTTACAATAAATTTCAGATTATGGAACCTAGGCCATTTAGTACATCACTAATTAATCAAATGACTATGTTACCAATGAAAGCACTATTATGCAAATCAGACAAACTAATTTAGCCAAGTCATAATATATTATGATTATAAATAGCTATAAGCTATAGCTCTCTCCGTAGGTGGACTGAACAGGTGCTGGGTCTCTGATAAAGGCTCCAATTAGAATTGAAACCATATTGACCAATCTCTCCTTTTCAGTCCATTGAGTGATAAAGAGGTTTGTTTACATTTGTTCATGTGTATTAGATTACATATCACAACAATGTTTATAATTTGTATTGTAAATAATTAGATTTACTTTATTATATATTCCAGATTATGGAACATATGCTCTTTAGTACATCATTAATTAATTTGCTCATTAAAAATCAGGCCACTAAAAGAATAATTTGAACAAGCATCATTTTCATTGGCTGATAATTCAGTGAATCACCCAGCACCACCAAAACTTGATTGAGAGAAAACACGAGTGACTGAAAGAGAGAGAAATGAACAGAGTAGGAACTAAAGCTAACGTTACAAAATTTTAGTAATGAGTTATATTTATATAAAGGCAGCGAATTGGCAGAGTTGTTAGTGTCAGTTAGAATGCTTTGCGGTATTCACTCCGGCTCTCTGCACCACGAGTTCAAATCTCGCCGAGGTCAACTTTGCTTTTCATCCCTTTGAGGTCAATAAAGTACCAGTCCTGGAGTCCATTCTTCTCTCTCTGGAAGAAATTGACTGTGGTCAGGCCTGGAGAGGGGATGGGCTCTACCAGGTCTAAATAAATGCCCAAGAATGTTATGGAGGCACTCCTATGACTTCATAAGGAGTTAAGGGCTCAAAATTGAATATTTATATAATCATGACATTACGAGTGCTATACAAGGAATATAAGGGCTGCAGGTTGCCCATGCCTGGTCTATATGGTTGCTTGATCTGCTAGAAATAGCCAAATCTCTGAAATCATGGTGTGGTCCTAGATGCACTATGTCTGACAGTATGATGGGATGGTTATAGCTAGGATGCTTTGATCATAAACACTAGCAACAGGCAATCTATTTTTGCTAGAATTATGTTCACAAATACTTATGAGCCGACAATAGTGCCTCTGTGGTCACTCAACCTGCTAGAAATAGAAGCCAAATTCCCTCAAATCACACCCGTCATAAAAAAAAGGAAGGCCACATTAGACAAAGTCCTAGATATACAAAAAAACTAAACAAGAAAAAAAAAACCCAGAATGGTCACAGCAGGAATACTTTTGATCATAGGTCTGCTCTGTCAGGGATTGACCTGGGGTTAAACAACAACTCAATATCTGAATGTTATATTAAAAATATCTATAAATGGGAAAGAGAAATGGGGGGGGGGATCTAGTTAAAATGTCAGGACTGGGTTGCATAGTAAGGAGGAGGTAATCAAGTGCATATTCTAATCAGATTAATGATAAATCTAAAGCTGGAGAACTAAAAGTTCAACATTAACATCAACATACACAAGAGAAAGAGCAGTTGTTATACAATTGCTGTTGTAGTTCAGCCCCAGGTCAGTTCTGATTGAGCAGACCTATCTATGATGAAGATCATTTCAGTCGTGACTATCCCATCTTTTTTTAATGTGCAGGGAACCCAGGATCACATTAACCAATGTGTCCTTGTGGTGTGATTTGAGAGATTTGGTTGCTATTTCAAGCAGGTCGAGTGACTATGTAGACAGGTAGTTAGTATTAAAGGTTAAACTGAATCCGTGCTTTAACTCTTAACATCCTGTAGGACACAGTTCCACACGATACATCATCATCAAATTGATATGAATCATTGAAGTATATATATATATATATATGGTGAAAGTGAACTATTTTTGTGTGAAAACACGACAAGCACCTGGGTTTCTTACCTGTAAATTTCATAATAAATAAGTCATAAAAACCCCGTTTTTAGGCATTTTCTGCTCAATAATTACAGGACTTAGAACATTTTCAACAGGACATTAAGAGTTAAACAGCTTCCAAACATAAACATTACCCTTTTTAAAGAATCAAGCTCACAATTCTGCATCTTCACTACTCAAACAGCACACAACTAAAATCCTAACACTTCCTATACATGTAATGCATTACAACCACTGATGACCTTCAATTGTGCATTACATATATTTCACATAACCAAGGCTGCACCATTTCAGTCCTTAATAGTTGCTGACACTATACAAGATACAAATATGCTCTATACTAGAGTACTGCTCATACAAGTTAAACAGTGCAGCTACAAATTAACTGTGAAAGGGCTATGGTTACTGATTCTTCTTCAAACTAAGCACTGAAAAAAATGAATGACTAGCATCTCGGACATGCCATACCGCAGTCTAGACTGAGACCACACTATGCTGCTCTACCATATGATGGTTTTGTGGAATGCAGTGTCTAGTCCATTCATGTATGACTGGGACTTTAGTGCAAGTCTACCATCCTTGAAATACCAATATGGTAATCAAATTTTCTTCAACAACCTTTCCATCATCTTTTAAAACGGGACAAAAGCACAATCCTAAAACGTTTAGGACAAATGCCCTATGGGTGTGTATATGCGTGTATAAAATGCTGACTGAATGATAAAGTGTGATCATGCAGACATTTTATATCTGCCAGAGTTAATAGAATAGGGACTGGGAGAATGCTATAGACATAGTGGGATATGGTTGGCAAAACCTGTAAGGAAGCTTTGTAGTTTGGTGAAATGTATGGAATATGCATTATTTGAACAATTGGGTGTTGGAAGATAATAGCTTGCTGAGAACTTATTTCTTGCACTGCAGCACCATACTAATATTAAACAAACCAACAAACTAGTCTCTGTGTGGTCACTCGACCTGCTAGAAATAACAGTCAAATCTCCTTCAAATAATACTCTACAGTCTTAAAAAAATAAAAGACATATTGGATAATGTAGTCGTAGATACATTATTTCAGGGGGGAAAAAAAAAAGACAGGATGATCACAGCTGAACACCTTTGATCATAAGTCTGATCAGGGCTGACCTGGGGCTAAACAACAACAATAACACTAATAATGATTATAAAGAAGAAAATTAATTTAATAAAATGGAAAATAGAATAGAAAAATGGTACAACTTACCAACTTGCCATAACACTGGTATTGAAAGACGAGACTGACTAAGACCTATGGAAATATTATAGGTGGCACCACGTCTGAAGTTACAAATTTCAGTTGAAATGAATTTCTTGTCTGTTGGTGGCAGCGGTGATAATGAGTTGGAACCATTTGTGTAGATAATGTATACCTGTGTATCAAATTAGTGACTTTCAGAAAACATGATGTTTCTTCAGCATGCAGTGCAAAAAACATTTTCATTAAAAAAAATAATAAATGTGCTGAAAATACCTGAAGACAACTCAGTTAAAATTTAAGTTTTACTCAAGCTGAATTTCTGGCCATCACATTTTATTGTGGATGATATGATTTATAAAATGACAAGTAGCCAAAAAGCCCTTCTTTAATTAGTCACTACCTTAGAGTAGTGTCTAATTAAAGTAGACAGTCCTTCTACCACACATTCACTTCCTGTAGAATTGCAGTTACTCAATTTATTAAACCCCTTTTGACCTTTTGGTCAAAACAGACATCAACTTCAGCAGTCATTTGCACTCAAAATCACTAAGATAATCTTTAAAGCATTCAGCTTTACACTCTTACTCTTCAATCAAATTTTTACCTAACTATAACATGTTTATTTATGCCTGTTTCATCATCAACAGGTAGAGGTATGATGGCTAAGTTGACAAGTTATTAGACTACCTGCTCACAGATCACGAGTTAAAATCCACAGCTGGTGTGCTGTTATGTTTCTCTACAGAACACTTTATTCTATATTATCTCAGTTCTCCTAGATATTGCGAATAAGTACCAGAATACTGGTGAAGTTTATCTGTGATAGATTGGTGTTCCTGTCAGAGAACCAGAAGTACCAGCCCTTAAAAAGCCTTTTCGGGGTTGAAGGGGCATTTACATTTTGTACATCACCTACAGTCACTAACCTACAAGAGTTTAACATTAAATTGACATTAACTGTATTATCCTCATTCAGTTATCTCCATCTCCCTCCTGTCTAAGAGTAACTGAAAAACTATGGCCTTCCAGCAACTAACTTATAAAAAAGGGGTATATAAATTAGTAAACACAGCCTTACCATTAATTTTTTAAATTTATATTTAAGTTATTTGCTTTTTACCTTATATTTAATTTAAGATATATTTAAGTCATTTCAGTAAAAAAAAACTAACCCGTTTAACTTTTTCTTCTGAGCATGGTCGCTGCCAGGTGATATTTATACAACTCTTGTTGGTGCCTTCAGCCACGTGGACTTCTTTTGGTGGAGCTCGTTCATCTTCATTAAAAAAAGCAACAAAACTTTACAATTACAGCTACATAATTATAGTTAACAAAGATAAGATGAGATTCAGCAACACAAACAGCATCCTCCAAAAGGCCATCAGTTTCATTGAGATCTTTTAGTGATAAATTGTAGACCTTAACAATGGTCTAATGCTGAACTTTGTCTGCAAACATAATGGCCTCATATCTCAGAATTTGCTGTTTTTATTTCAGCTTCCCAAAGAAAACAAAAAGGGTGTGTTATTTCAAAGGATCTGCCTTTGTTTCAGTAAAAAAAATTATTTCCAAAACCAATATATTTTTCTGCATCAATTCCAGACACACTTATTCTATTATAGGAATATGAACTAATGTGGCATACCCATTAATGGGTGATTAATCATTTATGGATATACCTGAATATCCATTGTTGGAGGAGTGATCTATTTTTTAGGAAAGGTACTGGAATGGCTTTTTGTTGGCTTCCACAGGCCCACAGCTAAATTTGAGATCAGTACAGCAAGCTATTGGATACAGTTATCAGTTATACTGCTGCTGACTGTGGTAACTTATACTGCCATTTGATTCCTATTTACAACTAGGTAACTACACTATTGAGAGTTATGTGTCTTTACGAAGGACACTATGCAGTGTCAGTGAAGTTGTGCAAATTGTTTATCTTTTTATAGATGGGTTAGTAGCCCCCTAGTTTTATAAAAAAAGAATATACAGTAATACATTGTTCATCTCAATGAAATAGTACAGTTGTTGTCTTGACTTATATGATACAATAGATATAAAACAGCACTTACCTGATGGAGTTTGAAAAAGTATTTCAGAACTGAGCTCACTCAATGGTATTGACTTGGATCTTACCACTGCAACTTTTACAATGTAAGCTTCACAGGCCTGCAAGTTCTGTAAAACTATAAATTTGGATGTTGTGTATTCTACCCATCGTGCATCTTTTATGTGGGAATTCTCTAAATGTCGAGGAATAGTGTCATAGAAAATGGCAAAGCGCTGCAATTAGATTGAAACAAAAGAATGAGAATAAAAAATATATATGAAATAAAATTATCATCGGTTTTAGTTTATTGATTCCAAGGTGATAAACATTTCCTGCTAAGGGCCTTTTGTACCTTACATTCTATTTGATACTGATTTAAACTTAAATCAGTTGAACTCAGATTGTATTACAGTAATTATACCAAAGTGAAATCTAAAAATATTTGCAGTTCGAGATATGTACATGATATACATGGGACTTGTGCTAGTGTGCCATGCTGGTATGGATGTATTATAGTACTTACAGTATACTAAAAGCTGATGATCATCATACAGATTACAAAGAGGATCAGAGAGATAATTGATCTTTGGGGATATCACAGATATCTGAAAGTACTCAATCTAAATTGGACACAATTTATTCTTCAGATTCATGCTGATTGCTGTATGGTTTAGCACTACATAAAACATTCTCATGTAATTAGTGTGTGTATCCTGGTTGGTACAGCATATCCCTGCATGTTGTAAGAGGCAGCTAAAAGGGTTGGCAACAGGAAGGGCATCTGGCCATAAAACACTTCCTCAAAAAGGGAACCATGATAAGTACAATTACTGTCATGGGGCCCGCAAGGGTAACCCCTGCATTAGCAGAGAAAATGGTCTTAAAACGTTTGTATAATTCTAATCGATTAGACTATCCCATCAGAATTATTTATTTCTCTATATAATATAACATATCTTCTACCTTAAGTACATTGCTGACGAAACCCATGTTTTTAGAAGTGGAATGTATTCATTATCTGTTATGTCAATGTACTTAATATGCTGGAAGCATTAGTTCATTGCCAAAGAAACACCACATTGCTATCTATATTCCTTTTCCAGACAGTGTATTCACTGTTTATATAGTGTAACAGCTCATCTTATATTTTCACATCTAAAGTTTTACTACCACACAGTAATACATCTCCAACAGGTTTATATCTAAAAAGTAAATTAAAAGTTAGAAAATAGAATTTTACCTGGTGATGACCAAGGCTTGGCCCAATCCATGTGATATTGAAAGAATTATTTTTAACCAACACTGCTGTCAAAATATCGGGTGCTATAATTTCTTTACCTGTTGGATGTAAAATAAAATGGAATAATATTTTCAATTTCATTCTGGAGATTCATCAATATTTTTCAATAATTACAATTATTATTATTGCACCTCCCACACACACACTTCTAATATCTCTGTTATATTTATTAGCGTTGAGAAGGATCATCTTTTCATCCTAATATTATCTGCAATCTGTTGCTCTAATAAGTTTCTTGTCATTTCTCATGCAAAACACTATGAAACCTGCACATGCATATTCTATGTATGTAAGTGCACAGCCAGAAGACTAGGTTTAAAACTGGAAATCCTTCAGTTATTGGTTAAATAATTCATTTACTTAATGATTCTTTCGTCAGTACTCCGGCAAGTACTGTGAAGACTATGCTTTGTTAAGGAGGTAGAATAATATGAAAACATGCCTGGAGTTGTCTCTCATACTTGCCAGAAAAATGAAAATAATATTAGCCATTGATTAATATCGATTTTTTCCTCACCACCCATTTATTTCTAGATAGCTTTTTAATGCTCTCTACATTAAATATTTTAACACTAACTTTACTGCTGGTTCAGTAATTTGATCAGCAAGCATAGTTCAAATACCCAATTACAACAATGATAACAAAAGCATTCTATAGATGGGAAATGATACATTGGATAACATTACCATTTTAAATCATAAGGTGCACACAGCTGGATACCTTTGATCATAAGTCTGGGGCTAAACAACAACAATAATACTAACAATGATTATATTGAATAAAAATGAAAAAGTTAAATAAATAAACCAAAATAGAATAACAAATTAGAAATTATTCGGCCGCCATACTCAAACTGAGGCGGTCCACCGACCAACACCGCATGGCATGTCTAGCAACGGCATCGCAGCCGCACACGGGCGACTGGTTGCAAGCACTAC
>JAOPJM010001738.1:9602458-9620917 GCA_027124095.1 Muusoctopus leioderma
ATGGTTAAGAAGTTCGCTTCGCAATCACAAGGTCCCGGGTTCGATCCCACTGCGTGGCAGCTTAGGCAAGTGTCTTTACCATAACCTCGAGTCCGGGCAAGCCTTGTGAGTGAAATTGAGTAGACTGAAACTCTGTGGAAGCCTGTCAGATGGATTGTATCTGTACATCAAAGGTCCAGCTTTGACACACACTGTTCCCGCTGATTCTGCCTGAGGATTAAATCAAGTGTACATGTATCTGTGGAATACTCAGCCACATCCGGCGTAATTCAATCAGTAGGTAGTTTAGTTGATCAAACAAATTGAACACTCATCGTTGAAATCGACGGATTCATTACACTTTACTTCATATAAATAGCTATTGCAATGTATAGTCAAAGAAGGTTTTACGTAGATTATAATTACTTATACAGATAAAAAAGTTTTTCATCTGGTCGGAAAGGAAAATCAAATGTGCGAAATGCATTTCAGATGCATTATAGAAAGAGTTTAAACATGTGAAAGTCGCAGTGTCAAATTAGTCAAGGGACATTACCAAACAATGCCTACTTCAATTTCTTCCTTCCAAGCAGCAGTTCTAAGTTTTGGCTCATGAGAGAACAATTTATAAGGTGAAGTGTTTACAAAATAGAACCGCAGTAAAATGCTTGGGACAGATCAACTATTAGAATATATGATAGTGTGGTCAATTCTCCAAACATTACTTAATACTTAATGTCACAGAATTCCATTACTGAGGATTGATAATCTACTGTTATATCACTTAAAAAAGGTGAGGGAGGAGAATTCTAAAGATACGGAATATTTCACTATACATATATACACACACACACATATATACATACTCTTTTACTCTTTTACTCTTGTACTTGTTTCAGTCATTTGACTGCGGCCATGCTGGGGCACCGCATTGGAGGTCGAATAGATCGACCCCAGTACATATTCTATCGGTCTCTATTGCCGAACCGCTATGTTACGGGAGGTAAACAAACAGATACGGAGACAAACCCACAAACGCACAAACACACATATATATATATATACGACGGGCTTCTGCAGTTTCCGTCTACCAAATTCACTCACAAGGCATTTGTCGACCCGAGGCTATAGTAGAAGACACTTACCCACGGTGCCGCGCAGTGGGACTGAACCCGAAACCACGTGGTTGCGAAGCGAACTCCTTAACCACACAGCCATGCCTATATATATATATCTGACATGTTTCTGCACAGTTTCCTTCTACCAAATTTCAATCAAAAGGCTTTGATCGACCCGAGGCTATGGTATAAGACACTTGCACAAGGTGCTGTGTAGTGGGATCAAATCTGAAATCATGTGGGTGTGAAGCAAACTCCTTAAACACACAGCCATATCTGCATATTCTTCTTATTACAGTTACTCTGTAAGAATGTCTTCTGGTCAATAGAGGCAGCTCAAGGAATTTAAACCAACCAATTAATTTATAAGTGAAACAGTAGAATCTATCGAAAATAGTGAAGGTCTACGTTGGTAAATAGTGAGTACAAAATGTTTGCGAAGTGGAATAAATTATTTTGCTGTGAGGAAGAAGAGAAGTCTAATGCTTCAGGCAGGATCCTTCCTCAGAGAAATATGAAATGTTTACTGAATTTAGTTTGCAGTTTAGAGCTCTATGCACTATATATAACATTATTTATCATCATCATCTTTTTGCATCTGCGTTTCCATGCTAGCATGGAAACACGGAGATTTCTTGAGACAGCATTTTACGGTTGGTTGCCCTTCCTGTCACCAACCATACTGATTAAGTATGGGAATCGAACCACCGAACTACTGAACAGCTGGGCATTTTGTTATTTGGAGATGGAAACAAACTCACCAGCCGATCGATAAACGGTGTCCAGCAATGACAAGCACATGCATGCACACACACATGCGCATATATACATACATATATATATAGATATATATATATATATATATATATATGCATACGATAGGCTTCTTACAGTTTCTGTTCACCAATTCCACTTACAAGGCATTGCTTGGCCCGAGGCTATAGTAGAAGACACTTGATCAGAATGCCACACAGTGGGACTGAACCAGAAACCACATGTTTGCAAAGCGAACTTCTTAACCACACAGCCATATAAACACAGATTTGTAGACACAGCCATGAAGCTGCTGGTGAGTTGTTCTATTTATGAGCTAAAACTGTCTAAAAAGCAGTTACCTGATTGAATGAGTCATTAAAAAAAGAAATAGAATAGAAGCAACAATACTGTGAATAAATACCTTGTATACCACAATAGCATAGGGGTGTGGGATTTCAGTGCCTTTTATGATGATCTTCTGGTCATTGCCATCTAAATCAGAAGAGACAATTTGGTCAAGAAAGGCATCTGTCCAGTACAACCGTCCCATCTGGTGGTCAATAGTAATACCATTGGGCCAAACCAAATTATCTTTGCCCTGAACTATATAGCTGATGTTGCGACAGTCCATACTGGCTTTGACTATACGTGGGTTCGTTGATGACCAATCTGTCCAATAGAGGTAGCTACCAGAAAAATTAAATAGAAGAAATCATTAGTTTGTCTATCAACAGCTGCTGATATTCATGAGAGGATTCAATCCTTACACAGTACTTACATCTATTAGTTCAGTGCTCCACCACCCAGTCATTCTCATACACACTCATTATTATTTGATTTTTTTTTTAATTGAAAATCAAAATACATAGACTTTTAAATTTTCCCTCATTCCACTATATCAAACTGACTTGTTTTCTTCATTCATTCTCTTCATAGACACATGGATCAACCTTAAGGGATGGTTTCCATTCATTTATTCTTATGTCAAATAATACAGTAGCTGTCTAAATCAATATGCAATTCCCTCAAATATATACCCTAACTAAATAGAATAGACTATTCAAATATATTGTTCTCATTAGCTCTCTCTAATACAGGTATCTGATCTGTGTTTTCAGATGAGTTTGAAATAAATCAAACTGCACATTAAAGATGACTGGCTCATAATACACCTACCTTACTTGGCATTCCAGAGCTAGGCAACATTATCCATCATTGACAGCTTCACATACCTTGGACCCACCATCACTGAGACAGAATTCTTGGTGGAGAGAGAGAGACATAGGCAAGACTACAACTCTCTTTGAAAGGCTATATACATGCATGTTGGTAAACCAAAATCTGTTCACAAACATCAAAGTCATGGCTTTTGTTCTCAGCTTACTCCAGTATGCCAAGATATTCTAACCAAAACCAGGGATACTGACTCAATACATTTAATTTCTGCTGTCTGTGATGTTTGCTTTTAGGAACCAGGTTCAAAATTTGACAGTTGTTTAAGGAAAATGTCCAGCAATATTGCTTGGTGACCTTAGAAACGAGAGCAGATGGCTGAAGGGTCAACAATGTTTTTATCCTGTCACTTGAACAGTACTGTGTCCCTGGAAAGATATTTATCTCTCAATGGAAAGCTACAGATCATCACGATAAGTGGTTGGGGAACATTGTGACTAAAGTGTTTATTTTTATTTGCTGCAGTAAGTTCAAATCCTCTATCACAAAAACTGTGATAGACTGGCACTCCTGTCTAGGGAAGATGTTATCACTCAGCCACTGTACACTGTGAAAGCATCAGCAGACCTCATCTATTACACACAGGTCACATTTTGGTGGAAGATGTCACTCAAATTAGATTCAGTCATTACTACCCTCATATACTCCTTGATCCACCAGTACTCCAAACATGTTCTCACTCAAACAATGTGTTGATTGAATCATAAGAAATGAATGGTTGATGATACAGGCTATAAAAAATTGTTGAGAGGACAAAATCTAACATTTAAGCAATCTCAATGAGTAAGATTTCGTAGATGTACATGTAAATCAGCACAAAGATTAGTCTGGTGGTTAGTTGAGATACCCTCAAGAGAAGTTATATATATATATAACCAGTAAATGTCAAATAACAAAACAGAGAGGAGAGAGAATGACAAATAGCAGTTAGTGGATGAATCAGATTTCTTTTTAAAATTTCTTTTATGTCTATATTTTTAAACTAAGAACGAATACAAATACAGAAGACATAGCAAAGATATTTTAGGAATATTTTTACCTTTAATTTATATCCATTTTCTATGGGTGGGATTGTTTTGCAAATTTGTATACTGATGGAGCAATTGTATGTTTACAGCTTGATGTTCTTCCTACCACTAACCATTCAACTGTAAAGTTGAAGTGGAACCTGATTGCTTGCCTCAGCCTGCTTAGCTGACAGAGTTACATACTTTATACAGAGACACAACCAATTAGCTGAACTAAATAACATTAATATTAATTTCTTTTTTATAGTTTTCTTATGGTAATAGTTATTTCTTGATCTTGGTAAAACACAATTATCGCCACCCACTTGGAACTTAGAATCTAAAGCTAATGTCCACACTGATCTTTGATATATATGAAGAAGCCTGCTGTTCACCGATTCCAAGTATACTATTCAACACAAGTTTTTGTCAAATTAACAGTAAATTTGCCTACCCATAGTGTGGTTTAAGGGTAAGTGATCGAGGTTTATCCAGGTATTCAGTTCCACTGAGAAGGGTTCTCCTGAAACGACCAGTTTTATGCACCACCTCGAGTTTGCGAGCTCCAGAATCAATCCAATAGATATTGTCTGAACTCCAGTCAAAAGCCATTCCTTCAATGCCAGAAACATCTTTTTCAATAATAACCTCAAGGCTATGATTTCCATCTAAACAGAGTCTCTGAAAGTAGAGTATGTTTAAAGTTAGTGGGTTTGGAGTGTATGAAAATGAAGATGAGGTAAGAGGAGAAAAGAAGTGGGAGAAGGAAATAAAAAATAAAAAGGGGGAGAAGTGAGGTGACTAAATGGTGTCATAGCAAGAGTGCAAGTGAATGAAGCAGACAAGAAATGTGAGGAAATGGATGAAATAAAAATGGTAATAGAAAATGTATTAGAAAAAGTAAAGAAAAGAGAGAGAGAGAGAGAGAAAAACAAAACTGCATGAAGCTAGGAAGTAAAGAAAGGATAACATAAGGGGAGAGAGAGAGAGAGAGAGATACAATGTTATTAAGGCAATTTAACCAACCGATATAGTGTTCAAAGCCAAGTCTCCCCAGTAGATACAGTTGTCTTTTTTGTCGAAATCAAAAACTACAGCATCAAGGATGCCTCCTTGTACAAGGATGTCATTTTTCTGGGAACCGAATTCATATCGATGAATCATCCTACGTTGAGCATACAATAAGAATTCTGGGATTTCTGAAATAGAAAATGTTTGCATGTATTTATGTGTGTCCATTTGAAGGCAGCAATGCTGGGGCACTGCCTTGGAAGGTTTTAGTTGATTTGATTGACCCTAGTACTTATTTTTAAGTCTGGTACTTATTCTATCAGTCTCTATTGCTGAACCGCTAAATTACGGGAGATAAACAGACAAGACAGATACAGGGAAACAAACACAAACACATATATATATATATACGATGGGCTTCTGCACAGTTTCTGCCTACTAAATTCACTCACAAGGCATTGGTTGGCCTGAGGCTATAGTAGAAGACACTTGCTGAACCTGAAACCATATAAACACTGAATCGTTCCTAAGGCATTGAGAAATTTTGAAATTTAACATCAGCATTGTAGCATCTTTCCAAAATATATATATATATATATATAGATATATATATATATATAAAAAGTATATATCCGTTAAAAGTAACGAACTGGAGAAAAAGTACTTAATACCATCATCATCATCATCGTTAGTAGAGTATAATAAAATTTATTTAGTCCAATCTATGACTCTATAAAATTAAATATGACTAAAATAACAATAACAAATATAAATTTAAATCTACACTTAAAAAACAAACTTGTATTAAATAAGTGCCATTTGGAGGTACATTCACTGCTTATAGCAGTGCATGTACCTCCAAATTGCACTTATTTACAGCTAGATTGTTAACTGTTAAGTATCCACCAAGGAGACAGTACAGTGCCAAGACAGACACTGTTCATTCTTTGAGTGGTAATCCAGCACCCCATAGACTCATTCCACTACCACTTTAATTAAAATAAATGGTCATTAAGAGAAAATTTGAAATTTACTCTTCCTTAGTCTTAACAATTTCTTACTATGGTACAACCAATCTGTTTAACTCTTAATATCCTGTTGGACATCAAACTCACATGAATAATTGAACTATATAGATGCTGAACGTGAACTATTTTTGTGTGAAAACACCTCAAGCACCTGTGTTTCTTAACTGTAAATTTCATAAGCTACAAAACCTCCATTTTATGTATTTTCTGCTCAATCATTACAGGACTTAAACATTTTTTAACAGGATCTTAAGAACTTAAGTGGGGTAGAGCCATTCAACAATAGTAAACCAAATATTTTTTGGCACGCAATGTCTATTTAATATAAAGAAAAGCTGTGTTACCTTTGATTGGACAAGAATTCATTTGTGGGGCATACATTGCCTCCAATCCACCTTTGCAGCTGTCACCAGCAATACGGCGGTAACTGACAAAATACAAATATAACAGTTAAGCATACAGCTAAGTTTATAAGGGAATATGGGGAGCCAATGAAATAATGTGAACATGAAATAATGCGAATATATTTGGTAGGATTAGAATGAGTGAATTTGTAGATGGGCATGAATGTATAATGTGCTTGCGTGTGTAGAAGAGAGAGAGAGGGGGAGGGAGAGAGATAGAGACAGACAGAGAGGTTAGGGTGGTATGTACAATCTAAAATTTCTGAGTAACTAAATCCATAAGGCCAGTGTTTGACCTCAGTTTCTCAAGAGTGCGGCCCCAGCTGAATTGGAGAAAAAAACTAAACTAAACTATGAACCCCAATAAAGCCTGCCCAGCTTTGATACAAGGGAAAAGTGAATGTAAAATATCAAAACAAAATATATCCTATATGATTAAATTTAAAAGAAATATAATTCATACAAACCCTTTGGTGTAAGAATAGTAGGTTCCAGGATAACAAGGACTTGGTATTTTGTGTATATCAAGGTCAGAACTGGTGTCTGTTTCACAGGTCAAGCTGTGTCGAGATCTTAATTTAAAGCCATAATCACTGAAAGTGGAAATAAAAATAGCATATATACACGTGCATATATAATTACATATATTTTTATATTATAGATTTAGTTATATACAAGAAAAATGAAAGTAGAGAAGAGAGAGACAGACAGAGGAGGCAATGTACGTATATTTGGAAGTACACAGAAGCACTTGAAATGAGAGATGCTATTGTAATGCTACTGTAATGATGATTTCTTTTGAATACACACAAATTTAACAGGTTAGGATGTCTAGTCAATTTAATTGATCCTAGTATAATACTTTTATTTTAATGACTCTGAAGGAAAACAAAAGCAATGTCAACTTCACTGAGAACATAGAGAGAGACAAAACAAAAACATTTTATGACATTTAATACAGCTCCAACTGTTTCTATCAACTCAATTATCCAAGAAACAAAGACAAGATACACTTTTGAAAATTGTTGGTGAGGAAGAGTTTACTAATCAAGCAAATTATCCTCACTCCACGCTATTTTTTTGTTCTCAATTTTGGAATACAGATATCACATGGAATATACAATATAGCAGACAAAGAATCAGTATTCTATCTACCAAATAAGGAAGAAATAACAAAATAAGGCAAATGGTGATATAATTAACTCTTAACATCCTGTAAGAAATTTTCCAAGTCCTGAAATGATTGAGCAGAAAATGCTTAAAAACAAGTTTTTTGTAGCTTATTTATTATGAAATTTACAGGTAATAAACACAGGTTCTTGAGGTGTTTTCCCACAAAAATATTTCACTTTCACCATATTCATAGTTCAATAATTCATATCAATTTGATGATGCAGTATTGTGAGGAACCGGGTCTGGGTCTTACAGGATGTTAAGAGTTAATATACTTAGCTACATATTTAATACAAAATGCATCTTGGAAAGAAATATAGAATATCAAACTGTATACAAACCATTCAAAATCTTCCCTTGTACAAGAGCAGTTCTTTGTAATTACTGGCCGCATGTACTCTTCTCCATTGTAACATTTTGCATGCGGGACACGTTTTTCAAGTATATCTTTCCGTCCTAGCAGGCAACCCCTAATTCCTTCAGTTTCTTTCAGAGTATCAGACAAAGACCACAGTTTGTAATCCTCCTTGCTGCAAACAGACTCTGAAGATGAAATTAAAAAAGTAAGACTATAAATTATAGAGACAGCAAAAGTTCAACTATTCAAAAACACTCTTCCATACATATATTGATACATGCATGGAGGGAGGGAGGGAGAGGGGGGGAGAGAGAGGAAGAGAGAGAGAGATGCATGCATGAGTGTGTGTAACTGAGTATGTGTACATATATGCAGTTGTGTGTATCTTTACATGTCAGTATCTGTATGAGTATGCATGTGTTCACACACGTGCAAATATGAAGGCCTGCATGCATTTTTAGCTTTGAGCTATTTTTGAAAGAGAATACTGATGAGAAGAGGTTATAGGAAAACACAAACTATATTCAGTAGAATTATGAGTATTCAGATTGGAAGTGAGTTTATAAGAGTATTCATGTTGTTGGGCTGAGTCGGTAAACTTCTAATGGCTGAAGAACTTGAATAGCCAGATCAGCTATGAGGGACTGGTATTTATTGGTTGAACTAATGGTGTTGACTGGTTGGTGGACTGACAGCTTTACTGACACACACAGACTTAACCTGCTAGAAATAGCAGCCACATTTCCTCAAATCACACCCTACCATCTTACAAAAGGATGACCATATTAGATAGTGTAGTCCTAGATATACAAAAAGATGGGATGGTCAAGGCTGGAATTCCTTTGATCATGCGTCTGTCTGTTTGGTCAGAGCTGACCTGGAGTTAAACAACAATGAGCTGATTCGAGCCAACAAAGGAGCCTCTACATGGTTGATTGACCTGTTAGAAATAACAGTCAAATCTCTCTCAAATCCCACCCTATTGTCTTAACCCTTTTGATACCAACCTGCCTGAAACTGCCCCTGGTTCTTTGATAAAAAACATTTGTTTTAAAGTGTTCATATTTAAATTTAAACCTTATGTAAGAACTTTTTTAAAGTTATGTTCCAAACACCAACTTAATAACAAGAAAGTTAGTTTATTTTACTAAATCTCTCCAAATTCTTGATTATTTTCAAAACTAATTGAAAATCATAGACAGTGTATTTCATTAGAAATATGGTAACGAAAGGGTTAAATAAATAAAGGAACACAGTAGACAATGTAGTCCTACATATCCCTAAAAAGGCGGGATTGTCACAGCTGGAATGCCTTTGATCATAGGTCTGCTAAGTCAGGATTGATCTGGGCCTAAACATCACCATCATCATCATCATCGTCATCAACAGACTGATTGGAACTTGCCTGCTAGCTCTCACAAATACTGACTGAAATTGTACTGGCTAATGAAGCTTTACTTCACTTTTTCTACCATGTGAGAATGTGTGGGTGTATGCATGAAAGCATGCATGGTGAATGGTTGCAAGTGTTGTGTACTGGTAAGTACATTGATCTGAGAAGTGTTGACCTTTTATTGATGTTCTCGTCAAAGAGTTCCATTCACTTTATTCAAAAGATAAGATGAATGTCTGTGAAAGACTTGGCATTAATCAGCTTATTAAATTTAAGTAGCGTTTTCAGGGGCTCAGTGCTAATGGATTTTCTAAATTTAGATTTGACTTTATTGACTGTACACAGATCTGTGCATGCATATGCAAGTAGTTTTACATGTGTGCGAGTAATTGTACTTGTGTATGTAAGTGTTTGAGCCTGTGCATATGTATACACATGTACCTATATGTGCATGCGTTTGTAAGCATCTGTGCACATGGTTATCTAAGCATACACATATCTCTCCATTATCATATATGTGCATATCTGCATCTATGTGTGTGTGTGTGTGTGTGTGTGTGCATGCATACATGTGCAAATGTGTATATGCTAGCATGAAAAATTGGTCATTAAAATGCCAATAATGATAACAGTGTGTATATGTGTGTATGTGTCCTCACGTATACATATCTATACCTATCACAATGAGTGTGTATAGATATATCTATCTGCATGCATGTAGGTAGGTATGCATGAATGGTTATTTGGAAGAGCACAGATGTTCCCAGCTGATAGCATTTTACATTAAAAAAGATTAATTTTCATTGAACATGCTTTGAGAAGACCAAATATACCATTGGCCACTCCTTTGAATCACAAAAATCAAGCTACAGAACCTTATTGGGTTGGAGGAGCTTCGCGAAAGATATATGTTTCACAAGTTAATGATGATCTAGTTAGTTGCAATATTATATTTAGTGAAGCTACTGACCTCGCAACAGATAGGGACCAATGGTGAAAGTGGATTGACCATCGTGAACTACCCCTTATGGAAATGGAAGAACATGTTGAAAAAGATGAGTGTGTGTGCATGTGAAATTCTGTGCATGAGTGTATATACATACATGAGTGCACATGTGTGTAAGCATAATAACAATGGAAAATGAATGAACAGCTATATAAAGATACTGTTTTATATCCACAATCACATATCTAATCAAGTAAGTAGAGTTGTAATATAGGTGGAATATATATTATAGATGCTGTGACATGCTGGTATATACACTACCTATCACCTAGAACCCCTTAGCATGAGCTGGCAACCCAAAATTGTAATATAGGGTAGGAATATGTTATAGATGCTGTCACATGCTGGTATATATACAACCTATCATCTAGAACCATTTAGCATGAGCTGGCAACCCAAAGTTGTAATATAGAGCAGGAACATGTGTTACAGATGTTATCACATGCTAGTGTATATACTACCTATCAACTGGAACCCCTTAGCATGAGCTGGTAACCTCAAAACAGAATCAATTTTCACCAACTCTCTGACCTATGGAAGAGTTATATATCTCTCTTTGTTTCTTCTGCCACTGTTACAGGATGTATTTCTCTTGCAAACTCTATATTGGTTTCCAATCAAGTCTCATTTGATGCATCTGCTTCTCCATCCACAGTGTGACTCACTCTAGTCTCAATATTAAACACTGCCTCTCTGGAAGTAGATTCCTACTCACATTACTCCACCGAGCTTCAATCTGGTTACTTGACCAACTAGAAATAGCTGCCAAACCACCCTCAAATCACACCCTACTGTCTTAAAAAAGGATATATTGGATAATGTAGTTCTGAAACAAAGACAAAGACAGGATGGCTAATGCTGGAATACCTTTAATCATAGGTCTGTTCGATCAGGGCTGACCTGGGGAACAACAACAACAATAAATTCATTGTAAACAGAGATTAAAAGTGTATTTCTATAATAGAAGCTGAGGTATTTCTCTTGAAACTGTGCTGAAACAATAATGGTAATGAAGAATATACTTACTGAAAATAGAGCTTAGGTTGACTTGCACAATTAGCCATTCGTGTCTCTCTGCATAAGAGCCAAATATTGAAAATACTGTAGTTTTTTCACCTGGTTCAGTCAACAAACCATACACCCAAATCTTTCGGTCAGTAAATTTTAATGATGTCCAGGTTTCCCCGTTATCCCAGGAATAGCTGATAATGTAAAAGAATAAAATAAAGTAAAAATAAAATAAAATAAAATAAAAGTAATCAATTTAATAATGCATCTGGTATTTCTGTATGTTTTGATTGTTTTTCATAAGTAAACTTCCAGTAAAAGAGAGTATGACATCATAGTGTCTAAAAGAGATAATTCTTTTAAGGGAGTTTTTCTTTTCGTTTTTTTTAATACCTTTAAATAATATAAATCTAAAAATGAATAGATTCATAAAAATTATTGCATTTGATATTTTTTCTGTAACTTGGACATTTCAAGACAGCAGTGGAAAATAATTTCAGATTAAACAGTTTAAACAGGGAAAAGTTAAAAATTTTAACTGTAAGAAAAATTTCCTCTAATGAGTATGATACTAGCTATAATTTTTAACAAGATAGATATAATTGTATATTAATAGTTAATTAAACTAGAAAAGAGTAGAGGTGATATGTTATTAGACTACCTCAGCAAAGCATATACATCACAGTACTTGCCGAAGTAGTGATGAGAGAATAACTAAGTAGATGTACAATAGTGTACACAAATGGGTGTGAAAAATTATCATATTTAAAAAATAAATCACTGAGAATAATTACTCAAAGATGTCATTCTATAGGACTAATTCCCCCATGTTACATTTCCCAAAAAAACAAACACTCACTAGAAAGTGCTTGTGGCAATTTAGGTACCATTTAGCTGACAAGTAAAGGGAAATTGAACAAAGTTAAATTCTATCTGTTAAATGGGATTAATGAAACTCATCTCCCATAGAGTATATTGAATGACCACAGATACATAGGTAAGAATCTACTGTACAGATACGGACACATATGAAGGGTGAATTTACAAACACACATAAGGTGAGTGTCTAATGTACATACACAAATAGGTTAAGAGAATACTATACTGTAAGTTTAGTGCAGAAATATAATTTCAGTTAAACAGAATCTAGCACCTTCTCACTTATAGGTAATTTACACAGTTAAAGTGAGACTGTTTACACAAATATGTTTAAGCTTTGTAAAGTTATACAACAAAAAAGAGCAAAACGTTCAATAACTGTATGTAAATATTAGAAGAGACTGTTTACGTACAGTATTGTATCAGTAAGTGCAGATTGCTTAATGGCCACTATAAGACCACCATGGTCACCAAAGATGAAATAATGCTTGTCCAGTAAGATCTATTAAGAAAACAATATACATATTGATTAGTAAACACTAAAAACGAAATACAGATTGTTTAACAGGATTTAAAGTGGTTTCATAAAACACTGCACATATTTAATTCTAACAGTCATATCTGGCCGAATTGATAAGGTTATTGTGACCAGTTGGCAGAAATGATGATAGTTTGTATTCCATTGCTGGCACCAGGCTATGTCACTGACAAACACAGTCAACTCTTGTTGGCTCATTCACATAAGTGTTAATAGATAACATGGAGCAGTACAGCTCACTCTGAAAGCACTGATTATGCAGTATAGCTGAAAGTATTTTGTTTGTTTATAGTGCTGGACGCAATCTCCTATGAGCTGCTGGAGTGGAGATGCATCAATAGTATTATCATATATGACAACAAAAGACACTGTCCCATTGCCTCCACATGCAGTTATAGGGACAATAAATGAAATTAAATTTCTATTCTCATAAACAGTAACCTTTAAATTTGTGACTGTGAAAATTGGTTTATTATTGCAACTTAAAAATGTAATCAGAACCAAACAAAAAAAAAAGAGCCTATATTTTATACAAGCATTAGGTTGTATAGGAGTAAACAGCATACTTTTTAATTATGGAACCATTAAACAATTGTCGTAACAATACATCATTAAAATGGCAGCATTTAATAGTATTACTGACTACAGTTAGTGGAAACTAGGTTGGTTACTTCATTAAATAAAGTAGCTACTTTAAATAACAACTGATTTAGTTTTCATCTTAGAACTTTTACTCAGTATTAAACAGCTTTAGCTTTTCATATATTACATTTACACGACAAAGCAAATTAAACTCTTTTTGAGATCTCATCACGAGTACCAAAAACAAATTTTGGATCCTAAAATCTGAGCTGTTAACTCAGTAGTATGGTCAAATAACTTTTATAAATTACAAGTAACTTTTACAAAACAAGCAGGGGGAAATAAAAAGAAAAGAAAAAAAAAAAGAAAAAAGTTCTTAATATCCATTTTTATTGCCCTCAAAATGGATTTTTTTTAAGCAAGAAATATAAAATTACTTTCTCACCTCATGCCAAGTAAGACCAGCATCGACTGATAGGAATACATTTTGGTTATACTGTTTTATGCGACTACCAACAGTACCAGAAGCAATTATGAGTCCTGGTGCTGAATCTCTTGAGAGGATTGGCTCAGAATGGCTATTGGGATAAAGATGTTCAAGTTCTTGGCTTACATGCAAAGAACAGTGAAGCCACTGTAAAGTAGAAGAAAATGGAAATAATATAAGCTTTGTAATACAAATGAAAATTATGAGTTTTTAGTCGAGCCACTTAAAACAAAAAAAAACCCTTATTGCTTTATTTATTGGCATTTATTAACTGACAAAAATTTTTTTACAAAATATCTATGCTATATATAACTTCTATATATAAGTTCTAGTTCAGTTGGAGGTTACAACTATGTAGTTCTGAAAGCTTCAATTAATCTTTATGATAGAAGCAAATTATCTGAAATTTTCAGACAGACTTCTTTGTATAATACGAATGTAACTAAATACCATAAAAAGCTTTACCAATTTTGCCATACCACTGCCACCTTAACAATGATTTTACAGTTTATTGTCAAACGGGCCAAGACGCATTTTATAAATATATATTTTATTTAATTAAAGAATTTTGTTTTTCCAACAAATATTATGTGGGCTGTATACAGCTCATTATATTAGTTGTATTCCCTCAAAAGTTGTTGGTGAAGATACAAAGGTTTGCAAATGTCGTCTGTTGCTTCAATGAGTCGTTTGTATAATTGTTTATCTCTCAAAATACGATTGCTGTGGTCCATAATTTGAGTACCAGTAATGCACTTAGGTTGCTTTAATTGACTACCCCTTTTTGTATATTCAAAAGAAATCATTATTAGATACTTCTACTAAAAGGTTTTTAAAAAGTTGCAATATTTATTACTGTGACTTATCCAATAAAAGAGGACATTTCTCTGTTAAAATTTCAATAACAACAACAGCTATCTCTAGAGAGCAACAGCTTGGCCATTAAACAACAAGGACAATTCTGAACTTTACAGTCATGTTTGTTTAATCCTGTTGACAACAGCAAAGGAAACTCTACTAAAATTATTTACAGATACTTATGAAAAGAAACATCTATGGGCACATATGATTCTGAAACGTATTTTCAATTGGAAAGAATCATGCAGGATTTATTTGAAAGTAAAAATTACTGAAAGCAAGATATAATAACAAACAGGTATTAATTTTCAATTTGAATTATAAATCTTAAATGTTTTTGAAAACAACAAAAACAAAACAAGCAATAAGATTTATAATGGCATTTGGAATGTTTTGCTAGTGATCGTCAACTTTTAATATTGGTATTAAGGATATAAAATCAGTCAAAACAAACTCCTTAGTAAATGAAACATACAGATGTAATGTTCCAAAATAAACTAGCAGGCAATATAGCTGGGGGGGAAAACAAAATAAAACAAAACAAAAACAAACAAACAAATATATAAATAAAAGGATTCAACAAAACACATGCAGAATTTTACAGATGCAAAATTCTATCTTTATGCACCATGAAGATAGAGCATTCAAAACTAATGTTTTGTAAGTAAGCTATCAACTGAGTTTTTAGCAGCAAATTTAAATGTTAAGGGGTTAGATGATAAAACGAAAACAATTACCTTCTTTCTAAACCAGTGAGTGTAAAATGACTACACAAAGAAATGAATAAAAATAGATGAAATCAAATTGAGTAGTTTACATGTTTTTAATTACAACATAATGTTTACTTATTAACAACTCACCTGCATAATTTATCAATGTATTAACAATAGCGAAAGTAGTAATAATGACAAGTAATAATAATCTTGGCCATGATAACTTAGAAACCCTAAATATTTACCTTACTCGAAATTGTAAAGGAGTGAATAGAGTTGTATAGCAACTAGAAGAAAAAAAAATAATTTTGCAGCTCTGTCTAAGCTATGCCAACGGACAAATTAAAGCAAAAATAACCGTGGATGAAGAATAAGCTTGGAGGCCATTAACTATTTGGTTCCACTGAGGAAAAATTGAGACAAGACAAAACAATATACTAAATCAATGGTTTTGGCTGCCATTATTATTAGAGGCTTCTTCATTTTATGGTTGAATTTTCAGTTGGTATTCAATTTTCAGTTGTTGTTTAGCCCCAGGTCAATGCTGATTGAGCAAACCTATGATCAAAGGCATCTAGAACTACATTATCTAATGTGCCCTTCATTTTTAAGACAGTAAAGTGTGATTTGAATGAGATTTGCCTGTTTCTTCTAATAAGTCAAATGACCACATTAGAGGTTCCCTCTGTATGATCTCTCCATATGTAGTAAATATGACCTTTCTACTAAATTCAAAAGTAAAGAAATTCAGAGACACAGAAATTGACATATAACATTTTTTTTTACAAAAAATAAAGCTACTGGACAGAAAAAAAAAAGAGACTATTAACCCACAAACTAACAAAATGATATGAACTAAAGTGAGGGGAGAAACATTGAAAGTGATTTAAAACAGAAAACATTCAAACAAAGATTACAAAACAATTTTTTTTTTTTTTTTTTTGTAATTTACGTAAATATCCATTGAAGTTTGGGGGGGAACTCTTTTATAACAATACAAAAAAAATCATTGTAGGCATGCTTTAAAAAGATGCAATCAATACATCTGCTCCTTTGATTGTTATGTGCTCTAGATATGTGATTGAAAAGGGAAAAAAGTTGAATGAATGAAGGCTGGTAGTAGATAATAACTAGAGTTTGAAAAACTAATCTCAACTTTTTTATTTACATTTTTATCGTTCTGTCTGCTACTTTATCTTGCTAAGATATTTACAAGGTTAAACATTTTCAAACCACTTCAGCTCAAATTAACATAAAAATACAGACTGCCCTGATTTTACGCTCGTTTGATTTATGCCAGTTGAAAAATAACACTGCCAAATCGCTCGTATTTTGCCCAAATCGTTCATATTTTGACTGCAATAGTTCAAACTAGTTCATATTTTGACTGCAGTAGTTCAAACCAGTTCATATTTTGACTACAGTAGTTCAAACCAGTTCATATTTTGACTACAGTAGTTCAAACCAGTGTTATTGTGAATAGGCATAAATCAAACTGGCATAAAAACAAGTCAGCCTGTATGGTAACTATTATGTATAATACAATAATTCATTCTAGAACATATAAGGCAATAAATAAATAAATCAGAGTCTAGTTGAGCAAATTTAAACCATTAACCTAATAGATTGAAGCATGTCAAGAAAATGTAGGTTGCTAAAGAATAAAAATAAAAACCAAACACAATAATTGATTTAAATTTTATTAAGAAATACACTTCTGTAATTAATAGCAAAACATCTATTCCAAGATTTTGCAAACCTATCCAATTCATACAAGCATGGAAAAAAAATAGATATAAAACTGAGAAGTTTCTTTGAAAGCTCTTAACACAGGTAAGATGTTGTTTTGCATTGCTAAATGATTCTTTAGCACTAATATACTACTAACTGACTTCATTAGGAAATCATATGAACTATAAATTAACTCCAAATTACAGTTAAGCTATACCTTAGAATCCCTCTAAGTTGATTTGTTTTGTTTTTTTTAATGCTTTTTGACATTTTGAGGGTACAAGAGATAATGTGTTTACATTTTGCCAATTATAAGGTCTAACTGATAAATTTTCTGTCATTAATTAGTCTTACATATTTTTGATTCTCTTGCTAAATTCTTTTTAGAAAAACAATTATAGAGTGCAAAGAAAGTAAAGAATAAAGTCCACATTGAACTACAAGAAACAAATCTCCAGCATTTATTAAATGACAAGCCAATATCTCCTCTAAGAAAAGCAATTGATCATTTAAAAAGATTAAAAACAACAACAAAAAAAATAACAGACTATAGAACTAACCATTCAAAATCACTCTTTAACTCACTAAGATAAGCTAATAACCACCAATAACAATGCTCTCAGAATCTTTCTAACAAGTTATTGACATTTCTGGCAACATACTCCTCTCTTTCAAGCCAAATCTAATTAAGCATTAATTTCTGTTTTTATACTAAAAACATTATGTTCTTTTGATATGCATAATTAGTAAAACATAAAGAACGAAATTCATACTTACAACAGAACAATTTAAAACCATTCCATTTCTGGTTTTTTCAGGAGCCATCAGAGGGCGCCACGTACCCCCTTTGTTAAATGTTATCAAGCTAATTTGGTTGTCAACGTTAAAGGAGTTGTTCATAAACTGAGAGGCAATATAAACACCACGTACGCCTTTCACTTTGTGGATGTCAGCAAATGATTTATCTGCATAAACACTGGAAAATGGTAATGAATAGATTTTATGAATGTATGTATATATATATATATATATATATATATGTATGTATATATATATATATATATATATATATATTAATGGAGATTTCTGAGGATCGGCCGGTTGACAAATCTTGTCTAGTATTTTAACACTATTGAGATGGTCAGCCGGCCATGAAACATTATGTAAGATAACCATTCATTACGTTGTTTTTTGTCG
>JAOPJM010001738.1:9630303-9641101 GCA_027124095.1 Muusoctopus leioderma
CTCTTGTGCGTCCATAGGTTACAACGGGTACACCTTATGGAGTTCCTACCTACTCCTTTCCTGCATATCGAGCATGATATATATATATATATATATATATATATATTATTTAGAAATCAGTTGTGTGATCAGCGAGGAGCAATCTCGCGAAACTCAGAGTAGCAACAGAGAGTAGTCTCAGTAATAAAATCATATATATATGAGAGAGAGAGAGAGAGAGAGAGAGAGAAAAGGAACTAGGCACAAAAATGAGAGAGAGAGAGAGCGAGAGAAGAAAAAAGAAGGGGAACATAAAGGAGTGTACGACATAAACTCTGTTTCCATCCTCCACAGCCTGTTATCTAGAGTGATATGTCAAGAGGTTTTCTAGTGCAATTTTATTTCCTATCAGTAAACCTGAACACTTGAGGCAACTGTTGTAATTCATTCAATACATTAATGCTACTTAAGAAAATTTTGATATACTTCCTTACTTAATGCAAACACTGCTTAAATTTGAAGTCTTCAGGAGTCAAATATAGCTATCTATACAGTTGTTGTTGTTTAGCCCTGATCAAGTAGACTTTATAATCAAAGGTATTCCAGCCAAAACAAAACCATCTTCGTTCTTCAGACGCAGTGTATAATCATCATCGTCATCATCATTTTATGTCCGCTTTCCATGCTGGCATGGGTTGGATGGGTTATTACGGTCTGAGGCAGTTCTTATTTGGAGCCACCGCTTTCTTTGATGGGTGGGGGGACCACATCTTATACATAGGTTTCATTTTCACTTGGTTTCTATGGTCAGATGCCCTTCCTAAAACCAACCAATTTACAGAGTGCACTTTATCAGGGCACCAACACTAGAAAGGTTGTTATGTCCACAACACAACTAAAGAGTCCTCTCTACCCTATGTTGTCTCTGTTCGATCACCAACCACTTTACAGAGTGTACTGGGTGTATTTTATCGTGGCACCAACACTAGAGAGGATACCTTGTCTCCTGCAAGGCTAAAGAGTCCTCTCTAAGGACCATATTATCCAATGTCATCTTTGCTTTTTTTTTTTAAACAGTGAGGTATACAAGGGATATTTGGCTGCTATTTCTAACAGGTCTAGCAATCATTAAGAGGTTTCTTCATTGACTTAATCTACCTAGTTATCTCAGTATAGTGCAGTTTAAGAACAATGTTTTTAGAACTGATAGAAGAGTGATAGTGGTTTTGAAGGTAAATATAAACTTTGAATTCTCTCTGTGGTAATATAAAAGTGATACAGATGATTTTGTCATTAGTATTCTTTTATTTTAAAATAAAACCTTATTATTAACTCTTCTAATATTATATTTTCAATCACAGTAATAACATCTTAAATACTGTCCTTATATTATACTTAATCTATTACTGATTCCTACAATACTATGCTGTGATTAACCATGTCATTGACTCCTACATGCTATGCTACATTCAAACCTGCTATCAACTATTAAAATACTTTTAACAAACTAAACCTGACCATTCATTACTATTATACTGTGCATGAGCCAATGAGGGAGCCTCTCTGCAGTCATGTGACCTGCTAGAAATAGCAACCAAACCTACCTCAAATCATATTCTACTGTCTTAAATCAGGAAGTGCATTTAGTCCTAGATACACTATGTCTGAATAAAAGACAGGATGGTCACAACTGGAATGCCTTTGATCATAGGTCTGCTGGATTAGAGCTGACCCGGGGGCTAAACAACTATACTGTACTACACTCAACAGAATTACCAACACTTAATCCTGTCACTGACTCCTAATACACTATACAACAATCAACCTTGTTGATTCATACAATACACTATTCCTGACATTACATCTATCACTGACTTCTGCGCTATATAAACAGAAAGGCTTTTCTAGCTGTCAAGCAACATTTTTTTAACTGACATGTTATTATATGAATATGTTATTTTTCATGTGAAATTCCTTCCACTTAAGTCATTTAACCATTGAATATACCTGCCAAATTTTCCTTCTAAGTCCTAAGTGCAGGGTTGATGCATTCAAGTTCTGAACGCTAGGACAAGCATTTCGATAGTGATAACAAAAATATTTTTTTTTTAAACCATGCATGAAAATAAAAAACAAAGTGAATAATTAGGTACCACTCAACCCAAAATGAAAGCAAAAGCAACCTTAATTCTTTATGTGAAATGGCCAGGTAGCCCCTGGTTAACCTTGATTGAGCAGACTGTGATTAAAAGCATTCCAGCTGTGACAATCCTATCTTTTTAGGGATATGTAGACCTACATTATCTAATGTATTCTTTCCTTATTTAAGGTGGCAGTGTAATCTAGGGTAATTTAGCTGCTATTTCTAGCAAGTAGAGCGACCATGTATAGGCTCCCTTATTGGCTTGTGGGGTACTTAATTTTGCTTGCTTTGTTTTATTTAATTATAGAAGAGCTACCAAGAGAAATAATCTTGGAGTTGACACGTGTCCTAGCATCTATTTCATGCTACAGAAACTATAGATTAACCATGGCTCTACAGACTCTTGGGACTTATGAAAATATACACGTCGTCGTCATCATCAGATGTATATATTTTAATTTACTAGATATTAATCTTGTTCAAAATTCTGAAATCAACAATTTTAATAGATTAAGCAGACAAAAACAAAAATAATTTTAAAAAAATTAAAAAAAAACACTTTACAATCACTTTTAGGTAACATAGAAGTTACTAACAATTTTCTTTGTTGCAAACATGTAGTTGTCCTTTATCTCAAAATCTTCAACTCCTGATATAAGGGCTTGTTGGCTCCCCAAAAAGAAGTTTGTTGAAAGAACAACAGTACTGTGGCCATTGGGTTCTATTCGCTCCACATAGATATTGTTCGGACTATCATACTTCTGCTGGCCCCTATAATTTAAAAAAAATAGATTGAATAAACTAATAGGTTTGTTAACACAAAAGTTAAATTATGAATGAATTAACTGCTAAGATTTTCAATGTAAAATGGTATTAGACATTATGGGAACAAATTTGAAACAGAAAATAGAAACAAGCCCACTGACGGAATCCAAATCATGTATCTATTGCTTCCTGGGCATCCGTGTTAACGATTACATTATGGAGTGCCTGCCAATCCCTCTATCTCAAATTGGGTACTTAAATCTATTTTTTTCTGCTATTTCAAAATTTAATGTAACATAATATAACTTGCAATAGAAAATTAGTTCAAGAAACATTTCTATAATTATAATAGAAATAATAATTTATCACATTAAAAAATAATATTGAAATAATTACATCTAATTTTCTAAAAACACCATATATTTTGAGAGAGGTCGGTAGTCAATTTAATTAACCCTAGTACAGGCATCCCCCGCATTACGGAAGTGTTACGTTCCTGAAAATCTTGTCGTAACGTGGAATTATGTATCACAAAACCTATTTCCCCATTGACTTCCATGGTATGTAACATGGAAGTCAAAAGGAAAATAGGCTTTGCGTTATGGAATTCCACGTTACAGCAAGATTTTCAGGAATGCAACATTTCTGTAATGTGGGGGATGCCTGTACTTGACTTGTACTTATTTCATTGATCACAAAATAACAAAAGACAAAACTAACTTGACTTAAAATTGTAAATCATTTAGTCCAACGCCACTGTTTTAGCCATTGCTATTATTGCCCGTAACAATAATTTTAACAATAATTGATAATAGTAATTATATTTTCTTTACTATAAACAATGAAACAAGCAGTATCTAATATTTTCTTGTCATAGTCAATAGCAAGCCAGGCATGAGCATGGCCCAGGCAACAGGTGCAGGCAATAGACACAGGTATTGCTGTGTGGTTAAGAAGTTCACTTTGAAACCCCGTTGTTTCGGGTTCAATCTCAGTGTGGCACCTTGGGCAAGTGAATTTTAACACAGTCTTGGGTTGACCAATGTCTTGCGAGTGAAATTTGGTAGGTGGAAACTGTGCAGAAGCCTGTTGTATGTTGTGTGTGTGTTGGGGGTGGGGTTATGTTGATATCACTTAAGCAGCCAGTGGTTTGTTTAGGTCCTACATAAACAATAGGATCTGCAGCTTAGCAGATCGATGGGTGAAGATCAGTGGAATAAGTCCCATACTTAATAATAAGTAAGGATTGGCATCAGGAAGGGCATCCAACCGTAGAATAGCCTCAAAAATATCTCATCAAACCCATGTCACCATGGAAAAGCAAACATAAAACTGATGATGATGATGATGATGCTTTAGTTCACTCTGTTGCAAGAAATTGAACCAGACCACCGGGTTCTCTCACTGCCCATGTTTTTCCTGCAGACATTGGCACCCGCAGATGTTTAACCCTTTTGATACCAAACCGCCTGAAACCACCCGTGTTTTTATAATTAAAAAAATCATTTGTTTTAAAGTATCCATATTTAAATTTAGAGCTTCCATTATAATTTTATGTAAGAACTTTTTGTTAAGCTATGTTCCAAACACCAACTTAATAGCGTGAAAGTTAGTTATTTTACTAAATCCCTCCAAATTCTTGATTATTTTCAAAATTAATTGAAAATCAGTCTGTATTTCATTGGAAATATGGTAATGAAAGGGTTAAGCTGAAACAATCTCAGCAATCTGGGAGGGTATGCAAATCATGGGCAATATCCCTACTTCTCTGACTAACTTAATAAAATAATTACTTAGATACTTAACAAAAGAGTTTGATTTCAATTTACGTAGAAATTGACACACTCCCATGTTTACTGAAATAAATACCAAAAGATACTGGGATTTATATAATGGACTGTATCCCTCTCTTTACAAAAAGAGACTTGTGTATATTAAAAAAAAAAAAAATCCTTGTTTTTAGAATTAAAAAATAAAACATTTTAAACTAAGGTTTAACATATCAACATGTTTAATATGTATACGTATGCATGTGAGAATGATTAATGTGTTGAGCTATTACATTCATAGTCATGGGTTGCCATCCTATCACAGATATTGTCTGTCTTGTGCCATTAATAAATCCAGATCTTACACTATTTATCTCAGTTCTATTGTATGATATGATCAGTTCTAGGAAGATTATTCCTTGGCAAAATGTGTAGTCCAAATAGACTCTGTTGCTCTGAATTTGATGACTATATACAACCTCCATATAAACCCAACCATCTCATCTGTTTCTCCTCTTGCCTCACTTCTATATTGTCTCATTCCTACAACTCACAATAAACATTTAATCTAATCATTCCACTCCAGAACTGCATCCCTTGGGAACTCCTTACCGCCCTATTTTTTTTCACCTACAACTGACCTACAAAAGTTCACATTGAACAGTAACCTTATCTATCTCTATCCCCTAGTCTACTAAGGATTGAGAAAAAAAGGAGGTGGGGCAGATTGTTTAATGTTAATGCCTTTCTTAAGGTTGTTAGCATGTATGCGAAGTGGATTAGCTTGGGCTAGAAATCAAAACAGGACTTAGATTTAGATTTAAGCTCAACATTGCAAGTTAACAAAAAATTTATCAAATATATAGTGCTCCAGCTGCAATGAGTTGCTATAGGTAAGCAGACTGGCCTAGTGACAATTACATCATGATGGGACATGAACTGTCAATTCTTCAGTTGGTAGGCCAGCACCCTTAAGATTTGACAATCTGTGACTCTTGTTTATATCCAACCTAGCCAAAAATAAAAGGCAACTACTTCTTGTAATTCTTGTAAATAATCATCTAGGTTTGTAGAAACATCCAATCAAAACTAGCAAAAAGAAAAAAGCTATAATTAGTTACCAAAAGAAGGCTTTCACATTTTCTTGCACAAGAGTCCAAGAATCTCCAAAATTCTTTGTTAAATATAACTGAAACAAAAAAAAAAGAGAATCCAAAGTGATATCAAAATCAACAAGTCATATGTTACATTGAATAATCCTGTAATTGAAAAAATGTTTTAGTTTAACCCTTTACAATAAGGTTATATAAAAAGTATATTTAATGGTGTAGGTAGTGGATTCATGACTTGTGGGTTAGGTGTTCAAACCCTGCAGTACCACTTTATTCTAGTTACACTATAACAATAGTCACAAGAATTGGTAGTGAGCATTGACAAGAATCAGGTAGAAAATATGAACAAAACAGACTTATGTTGGTGTGTCATGAGAAGTAGAGGCTAACATCTTGTGTATGTCACATTGTTGGACAAAAGAAAAATATGGAAAAATGCATTCACTTCTTTTCTGAAGGACATTTCAATGGACATTCACCTGAAATATTAGTCTCAATTTCTTTACATGGTACACCAACATATTGTTCATATTTATACCTCAGTCTATTTATATGGGGAAACATATGCCAATTGTAATGTTTAACAGAGTGGTTTGCACAATGAAGATTTTGTCAGCAAAAATAAAATATATTCAATGAAGCAAATATAAACTTATATAGACTATAGAAATATTTGTGTTTATATATATATATTTATACTTTTATGGATACATTAGTTATTTGATTACGGTTTCTTATTAAATGTTTATGCATGTTTTGTTTTTTTTATGAATAAATATATAGGCTCATATCCATATGTATACGAAATTGCTGTGAAATTCTGCCCACAAGGGCATTTTCGGCAGCTTGGGATGAGGACTGGACCGACAAGTTTCATTGTTAATTAATAATTCATCAGGATTTGCTCAACTCTCCCTTCCAAACTGCTGATGATAGTAGCTGAAGGTTATTTATTAAAATGTAAACAAGTATGTGTCTGGTCTTAAACATAGTGGTACAAGTTTTATAACCAGATAATATTACTAGAGAACCAATACAGCATGGGTTATGAATAAATGGACTCATATCCATATGTATTTAGTCTTACTATGAAATTATGCCCATGTCTATGGGCTTAATTTCACAGACCTATGTTTTTTTTTCTCATTCCTATATCCATTGTTCATTACTTAGATACAGCTGAGTATTTGCTGCTAAGGAGAAAAATTCTTAAAGGATATAGTTTCAGAAGTATGAGAGATGTTAGAAATGTAAAAATTAATTGTATATCTGAAATGTACTGCACAGTTAGTATTAGACAGGTATAGAATGTTGTTTAAAAGGAAAAAGATAGACTGTGCTTTTAGATAGCTAGAACCATTTCAAAGACAGTTTAAAAGAAATATATATATATATGAAGGCTATTCTGAAGTACATGGTGGCTATGGTTATTGTACACAGAATGAAGAGGGATAAAAGCTCTTGGAGTTTTGTGATGCAACTAAACCATTTGCAACACTAGCTTCAGGAAACTGGCCAGTCAGTTGATCACCTACCACTCAGGTGAACATGCAAGCCAGATAGATTCCATAATCACCAGGAAACAGTATAGACAGATGGTTGTGTACACTAAGTCTTTCCCCCAGTGAAGAATGTACCACTCAACATAGACTAGTGATTAGTGACATCAGAGTAAGAGCTAGACAGACTTGGAGACACAAGACAATCTGGAGAAGAAAGGTATGGAGGCTGAAAGATCCCTCGGTCAGATGTAGGTTCAAAGAAATAATAGGTGATGCAGATGTCGAGAAGGAGGAGGAGATAGAGACATATAACATAGAAGACAACTGGGAGTTTCTACGACACAACCGGCTGTGATCTACATACCAGATATGTGGATGCAAAGAGCAAATCACTGTATCTTGTATTCGTTGACCTGACAGGGTACCACACTCTGTAGTCTGGTGGTCATTAAGAAAACTAAATGTACATGAATGGCTTGAGAGGTGTATAAACCATGTACAAAGATGCTGTCAGCAAGGTGAAAGTTAGCAACGAGTTCAGCAAGGAATTTAGTATGCATGTTGGTAGGCCTCAGGTCTCAGCCCTCTCCTGTTTATTATAGTTCTCCAGATAACTGGTTGTCCATGGGAACTAGTTCTCATTACTGAATCTATCGAAGAATTAGAGAAGAAATTCCAAACATGGAAGCAAAGCCTAAACTCAAGAGGTCTTAAAGTAAACCTAGCAAAGACAAAAGTTTTAGTTAGCAGGAAAGAAGACTCTACTGCCATCTAGGAAGTGGCCATCTTTGATATGCCGAAAATGAGTAGGTAGCAATTCCATACAGTGTACCCAATATAAACTATGGGTGCACAAAAGGTGCAGTGGGATCACAGGCAGGCCGACAGAAAAGGACTTCATACGTAGCAGATGCACAGGAATAGTTAGCACTATGAGCACCCATGAAATAAATTCTGTTAAATGCTCAGAGGGCTCACTAGAAGTAGTTGATAGCTTCTTTTACCTAGGTAATATAATTAAAAGTGGAGGAGGTTTTTCCGAAAGCATAGTAGCCAGAGTAAGAACGGGGTGGAAAAAGTTCAGGAAGCTATTACTGCTGCTGAGAACAAAAGGATTCTCCTTCTGAGTGATGGGTAGATTGTATGATGCTTGTATGAGTTATGTTGTATGGTGGCAAAACACAGGCATTGAATGAAGAAGAATTGCAATTTATTACTCAGATGTGGGGGAATAGAGCAAGTATACTCTGCTGATGTGTAATGTTAATGTTCATGAACGATGGAGCACAAATGAGCTGAGAGAAAAACTGGGTATAAGAGGAATCAGATGTGATGTGCAAGAGAGGGGACTGCACTGGGTACAGACATGTGATGTTTATGGAGTATGACATTTGGTTAAATAAGTGCCAAACAGGGGGAAGGGGTGATAAAATAGTTTATCATGATCTTATAATTGTAAAGTTGGGCTAAATATAATGCCTATTCTTATTAAGGAGAAATAACTAATGAAAAACGTTTTTTCCCCCACATCTGAGTAATAAATTACTTTACATATTTTTCTTTTTATTATTTTCAACTTTTAAAAGAGAACAAGTTGTAGCATTAAAGTTTTTTTTTATCAACAAGTGATCAACATCAATATAAACAACAACAATAACTTACTTTTCTCTGTGAATCATCATCATCCATGCCAAGAAGTATTTCTGGATTCAAAGAATGAAAGGCCAACACTTTGGGGCAAAAAGGTATAGGATGTTTAATGAAAGTTTTTCCATAATCTCGTGTGAAAAATGTGATATTGTTTGTTATATCCACAAATACATACTGCAATAACAACAAGGAAATATATGTATATGAATGAATAAGTACATAAATAAAAGAATTATATATTTTTAATGATTTAGTCAGAGGAGGAAGGGCTGTACCCATGACATTTTTCAGGGCTTGGAAACTGGTGGAAGGGAGGAAGTTATCCTCAGAATAGATTACCTAGCTTGAATGCTTGCAACAGAGTGGACTCTGCTAAAGACACCTAAGGTCCAGGTGGTAGTGTTAAAGCAGGTGACAGATTAAGTCTACCACCCAAGAACTGGAACAGTTCATTTGATAAGCTTTGGTAGAAGACATTTGCCCAAGATGCTGTGCGATGGGATCTAATTCAAAACCACATAGTTGCTAAGTGAACTTCTTAACCACACAGTCATAACAAAAGGAAAACTTGTCATTATATTAATCATGGAAGTCATATTCCTAATCTTACGGAAAACAATTTATCAATTATTTGAAGGTATTTCGAGTTTTCTAGCCTAGATAATGTTTAAACATTCTTAATAACTACTTAAAATAATAGGAAAAGAATATTTTCATGTATTTTATCAATTTATTGCAAATATTTATTAATGAGAAGGGATAATTATTTTAATCATCTGTAAAAACTCCAGGACAAGACTTTTGACTTGTATAAAAGTGATTTCAGAATAGTTCAAGATGAGTTTCCTAATGCCAGATAATTAAATAAAGTTTTAGAAAGGTAAACAATAATGGTGATAATTAAATTTAAACATAAACATGTTCCTGTATATGTGTGTACACATAAATACATAGACAACATAGGCAAAAGAAGACTATCAGATTTTCTGATGAGCAATCAGCCTGACTCCATGAGAAGGATAATCAATTTACTTTGGAATTTTTTTAATGATAAATAACATAGGTCAGAAATAGATGGACACAAATATATGCTAGCACACAATCAAGCAGTTGATGTACAAAAAACACATCTATAAACTACATACACACAATCATGTGTTAATTACACTGACACCACAATCATATTAAACTATAACATAGTATATAGAGACTGGAGAGGCTGAGAACTTACATGACTGTTCTGTCGTGGGTGATTATGAAACTGGTGGATAGCTGACACATTGTTGTCTGATGTCAACTTGTAGCTGACATTATCAAAGTGCTTGCCATAATTATATGATATGAATACATTGCTGGAAGATACTTTGGCTGTTGGTTTGGAGTCTTTAGTTAGGGCGACAATCACTTTGCTATTTTTACCTGCCCAGTGCACAACCATAAGCTGATGGCTGTCTTTCAGGTGTGCCTGTAAAGAGAGTAGAAAAACATTAGCATTTAAAAATATTAGTTGACAGAAATTGAAACTAATTAATGATAAATGTTAAGCTATATTAATAATGAAACAATGTCAATTTGCTGTTATTTGGGACGTCTATCAAAAAGCATCTATTGAAGATAAAACAATTCAGATGTTGTTCTTGTGGAGTCGTGGAGTATGTTCTTGGAATCTATGAGAAGGCAATGTGTTTAATAGAGTTTGTGATGAGGTGATTGTTCTTAATGGAGTTTGTAAGAGTGGAGTTAATCATGGTGGAGGTATGAGTAGGATTTTCTTGGTGGAGTCTGTTGGGATGAGATTGAACTTAACCCTTTCGTTACCATATTTCTAATGAAATACACAGCCTACAATTTTTCAATTAAGTTTTAAAATAATCAAGA
>JAOPJM010001738.1:9641201-9651381 GCA_027124095.1 Muusoctopus leioderma
ATGATAAACTCTCTGATTTTGATGTATGAGTGTTTCTAGTCGTTCAATCAACAGAACTATCAACTCATTCAATTATTGTGTAAGTAGATGAGTATTCCACAGAAACTTGTACTCTTAATGTAATTTTCAAGCAGAATCAGTGTAACGCTGTAATAAGGTTGGGCCTTCAAATTATAGGTACAATCCATCGACTGAGCTTCAACACAGTTTCCATCTACTATAGCTAGGATTGAACCATTGTTACAGTAGAAGACACTTACTGGAGGTGACGCACAGTAGTATCAAACCCAGCACCTCAGGAATGCAAACTGCACTTCTTAACCACTCAGCCATGATCAAAAATCTAGACCAAGTATTCCAACAATAAAATACATATTAACAGGAAAAAACTTAAATTACCAGGCATTCAGGATTTACCCAGAGCTGACTGTGCACATTTGTTGTGAAAAAAAAGCAAAAGGGTGGGGGCGTTCAATTTTATCTTTACTAAAGACACATCTCCAACTCAGTAAATATGATTTTGACATATTCGGTCAATAAAAATTCCTTCTCACAAGATTGCTAAATATTGTGCCAAGATAATTCCATTATGTTCTTGTTCAAACTTGTTTCATTAGTCATCTGGTTATATAAACAAACTTTGTAGTTTAGTAATCTAGCTGATACTTATAACTTTGATTCTTAGTAAATAATCTCATCTGTAAGTTATTGGATTGAAGTAATATTTTTTATGTTTTAAGAGTTTCTTAAATTTGGTCATGTTGTCAAGAGGGAGCATAAAGCATGCGGTAGGTCATAAAGTCATTTTTATAACTTTACTATAGCTAAGATTATACATTTTTTGGACAATTAACCTTATCTTTAGCAATGAAATATTTTGCAATGTTTCTATCAGTTTGATCACTGATCATCATCATCAAGTGTCTTATTCCTGGATGTGTACATAGAACCAATTGAATACAAATTAGGAATGTTTATTTCTAAACTAAGTGTAATAGCGCTCTTATCCACTAGGATAAATGGTCTAGTGGATAAGAGCATTATTACTCTTAGTATAGAAATAAAGGTTTCTAGTTTGAATTCAATTTGACACTATATACACATCCAAGAATAAGACAATTGATAACAATTGGAGGTGAAACCAATTGAAACATAGTGCAGATGTAAATATTAAAAAAAGTTTTACCTATAAAGATGAGGTTAATAGTCTAAAAGATTATAATCTTATTAATAACTCATCTCAGACATTTAGACATTTAATTTGCTACCGCTCATAATTTGTAATTCAAATTGCTGCTCAAAGTTGATTCAGTACTCCACACCCAATGTTGCTCCTCTTCTTCAGGTGATCTGCAAGACTATCTAATGTTAGTGGCAATTTTATTTGTAAAGCATGTTGGAGAAAGCCAAGACATTATTAGATTGCTAGATAAAATGAATTAAGCATTAAGTTTCATCTCTCACAGCTCCAATTTTAGAACATGCTAAGATTAACTTGGATTTTCAACTCTTTGAAATTGAACTACAGTTAATTTAATATGCTATAATCTCTTCTGTACTAGGGTTAATTGATCTTTTGCCTCAGAAACAAACCAAAATATCTGGAGGAGCCAATGAAAGAGACTATGTGGTCGCTCGACCTGTTAGAAACAATAGCATTATCTTCTTCAAATTACACCCTACTGTCTTAAAAAAGGAAACATTGGATAATGTAGTACCGGATATACAAAAAAGTGGGATGGTCAAGGTTGGAACGCCATTGATTATAGGTTTGTTTGATCAAAGCGGGCCTGGGGTTAAATATCAAAACCATCTATAAGAGGCACATCTGAGTTAATTACTGCACCTCAAGTACTTTTTTTTTTTAAATAAAGGAGAACTGAATCTGCATTAATGCTGCAAATAGCAACTAGATCGAGTAACAAAATTGTTGCAACTTTATAAAATAATTCTTTTTATAAAAAAATAAAAGTACATTATCCTTGCAATCCAGTAGAATGAAAATGATTAACCATAATTAGCCGAACTAGAATGAGATCTGCTTAAAAACAGAAACAAGAGTGACTACATAGTACTGAGTGACAATGTTTAATAGCTAGATTATTGATTAAATAGAAACATTTTATAACACCAACAAAACAATGCAGGTGATCAAATTAAATTCTGTTGTAAGCCAAAATTAAACCAATAATTATCACAAACTGTCTCAATAATTATCATTAGTTTTAACATCGGATCATGGTCCGAAATCTGGGAGTAAGTATAAAATACACATATCGCTTCCTTAACCCTTTTAGTAGCAACCTGCCTGAAGCTGCCACTGGTCCTGTGTCATAAAACTGCCTCTTTTCAAGTGTTCATATTTAAATTAAAACTTTCTATCATAAGAACCACTTTGATGTAAGTTACATTCCAGACACTGGCTGGAATAGTTAAATATATTAATTCTTTATTTTCAGAATTAATTGAACATTAGAAAATCTATTTTGTTAAATATGGTCACAAAAGGGTTAAATCTATTTCAAGGAAGTTTTGTAATTGCGTTAGCAGTAAGCAATTTAGTGTCTTATATTAACACACATTAATATAAAAAGATAAATGTACTAATGAATGAATGAAGACAAACAGAAGACATGGTTGCAAAAATGTCTTCTTCAAAGATATTGGAATTCTATTACTAATCAGTTAGTAGATTTTCTGTGTTTTATCATGCTATAAATATGAAGAATAATGTTTGTTTTGTTTTGTTATTATTTTTTTCTTTTATGAGGTGACAATATCACGAGGAGCAAAAATAGATTGTATCTTCAATAAATAATAACTCTGAAAATACTAACATTGTAGTCAGACAGTTTCCAGGATATATATTATTATTCTCCTTCACACTTTATTTCAGACATGCACACACACACACACGCATGCACACATACACACACTTTCTCAATAGCAAGCTCAGCTGATAACCCATTAGTATTAAAAGCAGCAAAGCTTTTATGAATTCGATTGGGGATGCTATTGATTAATAGATAAAAGACTTTCTATTGTATCTGTGTGGCTATAAGATAAGGTAGTCAAAGTTGATCAAAACAAAGATGTTCCAAATGTAAAATAAATCTATACAAGTATTGGAGTCATGGAAATAAGGACTGTGTCCAATGGCCTTGAGAAAAATCTATCTTAATTTGAAACTGATTTGATATTGAGATATTTGAACTAGTAGTGTACATAAAAGGAAAACAGTAATGATTGTTTTGTCCAACAAAAACGTAAATCTTTTTTTCATTCTATAGGTTAGTATGGCTGCGAGATTAAAATGAGAACGTTACTTCACCATAACAGAGAATGTTTTCCAGGTGTTAAAACAGTATTTGCTGACCATATGGTTGCAACCACATTTGTGGTACACTGAGCATTTGTTTTTCTTGTTTAGCCTCAGGTCAACCCTGATTGAGCAGACTTATGATCAAAGGCATTCTAGCTGTGACCATCCCATATTTTGGGGGGTATCTAGAACTACATTACCTAATGTATCCTTCCCTTTTTTAAGCCTTTTATTTTTATATAAAGATGGTATAACTTGGGCTGAGTTGAAAGTATTTGTCAAAGAGAAAATGTAAGAAACCACTGTGTTAAAAGATCCATTAAATTGCAGAATACTGATTTAGAAATTATGAATGAATATGGTACGGAGACATCAATAAGAATGGTTTGTGTTATAAAGTTTGACAGTCTTGAAAATATATGCTGCCATGATTACCTGCGTTGTAAGAAATATTTTAATGTGGATTATGATGATGAGGCAGTGCTGAATTAAAGATGTTGGAATCAAGGTTAACCAACATTTGAGCAAGTTGAGTTGTTGTTCTTTGAATTTGTAAATGTAAATAGGGTTGTTGGTAGTGTAGGTCGAGACAAAAAAGATTAATTTGAGAAATTCATATATGCTGATGGAATGAATAGTACAATAATACAGTCTTATAAATAAAGAAAACACAATTTTAATCTCAACAAACATGAAGAGAGTCAGGGATGAAGAAAAAGGAGATGGAGAAGAAAATATGAGGAAAAAGAAGTAGGGAGATTTTATTTATTAATATTTTACTGCTTAGTTTGGAGGGAAGGCAGTGCGTATCACCCTTTATTTTTTCAGGGTTTCCGAGACTGGAGGGAGGGAGAGAAGGAGGAAGGCCAGAGACCTGGCTCAAATGCTTGCAACACAGCGGATTCCGCTAAAGGCACCCAAGGGCCAAGTGGTTGTGTTAAACTGGTTGACATATTAAGTCTACCACCCAAGTAGGCCATGGTGGGATTTGAACTCAGAATGCAAAGAGCTGGAATAAATACTGTGAAGCATCTTGTCCAATGCTCTAACAATTCCGCCAGTCCATCACCCTAGACTGGTACTTTATTTATTTACCCCGAAAGGATGGCAGGCAAAGTTGACCTCGGTGGGATTTGAACTCAGAGCGCAGTGAGATGGAACAAATGCTGCAAGGCATTCTGACGACACACTAACGACTTTGCCAATTCACTACCCAGAGGAAAACAGTGGGAAGATGGAGAATAGAAGTAAAGGTGACTTTTTAGGATGGCATTTTAAAGGGTTTCAATATACACCAGGGTAGAAGGTAATCATAAACATACAAGGTTATTTAGGTGTCCAAAATGTCTATGCTCACAGCCATTAAAGACAAGTCTACACGATTCAGCTTTTTTTATAATTTGATTTGCTCTCAAAACTGTAACCCACCTAACAGCTCTCATTAATTTTCAATTAGTTCAGCAGGTACTCCCAAGTCACTATAGCAAAATAAATAAGAATTAAGTGTCTTGCCCAAGAACTTGTTGCAACATCAATATTAATACAAACACAATCTGAAAGACTGAAACCATCCACTCAGCTAATGCAACTATTCTAGAGTGAGCTTATCTATGTAAATTATAGATTTATCTGTGTATCATTAACTATTGGAAGCCATCTAGTCATTTGGATTAATATTAATAAGGCAAGAAGGCTACACTGATATTATCTTCTTCCATCAAATTATATGTAATTGCAGAATATTTAACGTGACCTTCAACATAAACTAACAGTAATGATAAAGGATTGTCAAATGCTTTCAAGAAAGTAAAAAACAAATCTATTAATGTTTTTTAATTGGCCATAAACTGTGCATTGTTTATTGACTTTTGAAAATCATATTCAGAATCTAGCTTGGAAATGATGATGTCATTTCTTGGAATATACACTGGTATGGTTTCCCATTACCTTCTCCAGGAAGGTATGAAGCTTAAGATTTTAAAGGTGATGGAGGGAAATTAGAGTCGTAACCCCTCATGCTCACACTGTTCCTTGGAGAAGCAATTAGAAAATTTGAAACTAAGTTGCAGATTCAGTACCCAAAAAATGTTCTGCTACTCTATGGTATTCACCTTTTATACAAGGGTGCCTCTATGCTGTTGCTTGACCTGCTAGAAATAGCAGCCACATCTCTCTCAAATCACACCCTACCGTCTAAAACAAAAGGGACACATTGGATAACATAGTCCTAAATACACTATCTGGAAAAAAACAAGACAGGATAGTCATGGTTGTAATACTATTGATCATAGGTTTGCTGGAACCAGGTTGACCTATGGCTAAACAACAATAACAAATAGTAAAATAATAATCCAAATTAAACAAGTTTTAAAAACTAAGGTTACATCAACATTGTTAAAAAAATAAAATAGAGATAAAGTATTTATAGTTACATAGATAAATATTGAATATATATATATTTTTTAAATCTTAGCTACTATTTAAAAAAAGGAAAAATTTCAATATAGTAAAAAGAATGTTCGCTGTGTTTTAAATAAACGATTCTTTGTGTATACATGTCTTTAAATTAACTCATATGTTTACAAAGACAAGATAGAAGCTGTTTTACTTCTTTCACTGAACCAATCCTATAGCATCCTAATTACACATGAAAGGTCATTAAACCAAACAAATGATAGGGGAAAATGTAAGCATTTGATTGAGATGTCAAAAGAGATGTTTAATTTATCATTAGAACTCAAAATCCAGTTTTAGATTTGTAGAATTTTGACAACTGACAATGCAAATCCATTCATACTACATCATTGCTATTAAAACTATGTCAGGTTTGATTGATGCTGATATGAGAATGAGTGCTTCAGAGGTTTATCTGAGTCTTATAGAATTGTAACAAGGGAAAGAGAGATGCTTTTGCAAGATCATACAAAACTACCCTTGCTAAAAATATAAACAAAAGCAGAGACTTTTACAGCTGTTCAGATATGCAGAATATATATGCAGCAGCAATCCTCTGCAATACCTTGGTGATCCAATTAGGAATAAGCAACAGTTTCTTTTTGCTCTTATGTTATACTAGGAGCCAATTAGGTAGTAGTTTAAAATAAATGAAAAGCTCAGTTACTATTTTTATTCTGTAGACAGATAGAATTAACTCTTTTGGTACCAAACTGCCTGAAACCACCCCTGTTTCTATAATTTAAAAAAAACATTCATTTTAAATTATTCAGATTTAAATTTAAACCTTTAAATATAATTTTATGTAAGAACTTTTTGTTAAATTATGTTCCAAACAACAACTTGATAACAAGAAAGTAAGTTTTTTTACTAAATCCCTCTAAATTCTTGATTATTTTCAAAATTAATTGAAAATCATAGGCAGTGTACTTCATTAGAAATATTGTAACGAAAGGGTTAAGTTACTTTTAATCTCTGATGAAACACAAAGCTCAATTTGAACTTATCTTTATCAAGATATTGTGCTTCACCCCCCCAAGACAAGCCTATCTGTCAGATCTGTAATTAATCTTTTAATGCCCCGTTTTTGTCTACACCGTCACTTGCCTGTTGGGAGTCATTGGTGGGCTAGTTTGGGAATGTAGTTTTCTCAATTCTGAATATATGTCCATACTACTGAGCTCATTAATGAATTGATTGATTTTGTCATTGCCCACTTCACTATCTCTAGTGAGAAGGCATTTTAACAGTTTTTTCCCCCCCTTTTCTACATATATCTCATAATTTCTTCAATTTGTTTTATTATTTGTGCTGCTTCTCTTAGCCATTCTGGATTGTTGACGTTACTCTATATTTTTTCTACTTTCTTAATGCTTTCACATGTTAATAAGTGTTCTATAGTTTCTTCCTCGCCACATCCCGCAACACATTTTACATCTTCCTCTTTGAACTGATTTTTGAAGTTTGCCTTCGCGTTTACCATATTTAATCTTAATCTAAGGATTTCTTTACATGTTTTTACATTGTATCTCTTTAGGTATTCTTTTTGTTAGAACTTCTCATTTTTTATGAATCTTAATTTTGTATTTATTTTTGTTGTTTCTTTTATTTTCTGTTCTATTTCTTCTTCTATTTTTCCTTGATTATTTTCTTCCATTTTGATTGTTTACCTTTCTTATTGTCTCTATGTCTCTGTGTCTATTTTCATTTTGTCTGCCCATTTCCTCAATTCATTTATCCAGTTGTCTTCTGTTCCTTCTTTCATTTGCTCCATTCATATTTTGTACACTATTCTCTTGTCTTCTGGGTGGATCAGTTCATATAGCCACATGAACTTCCTATGAATTACTATGTATAAATATGGCCACATGCCAGAAGGATATATTGCCTTTTTATGCAAGTCTGAGCTAGAAATCTGGTGTTACCAGAGGCTTTTATTGAAGATCTTGTTCATGTCAACTTTGGATACTCTCCAGCTTTCTCAGCTGAAGGAACCTTCTGAGCCACACAAATCATGATAGGTTTTACATTGCTTGTAGTTTAACTGTTGGGCTTTAGGCAGTATATTTTGAACTTCCAGATGAATTGAACACTTGCAAATTCACTGCAAGTTTTCTCATGAATTCCTTTAGAACATTTTGTCCTTGCTAATGAAACATTTTAGGTACTTTCTTGGAAGCATAAATCATGTGAAATTGTTCCAACAAGGAATCAGTTTGACAGAATTTCAAAGTCAATGAGCAATGAAAGGGTTAGGTATGAATGTTTATAGTGTGAGATGTGCAAACAATGAGTAATATAACAGATGCACTGGATATCTACAGACTGACCAAAAGAGCAGACAGATCTTTAGATGCAATAGATGCATGCCATGGACTTTGATATCTCACAGGAAGTAGTAGATAACCTCAGTAACCTAGGTTACATAATTAGGTCGTATACAGGAACGATGATTCTGCTGGCTGGATAATGTAAATCGGCAATAACTCATAGAGTGAACAACAAAGAAATGCAATTTAGTTGGTGTTATATAAATACTCTTGTAATTGTAAATCAAGAGAAACCTAGAATGAAGTTGTTACAGCAGACCTTGAGAATTTCTTAAACTCCATATTGCACCAGTATACCTTACCCCCCTCCTCCTTCAAAGAGAGAGCCTCTGTGGGGTTGCTTGCCCTGCTACAAATAGCAGCCAAATATCCCTCAAGTTACACTCATCATCATCATCATTTTTATGTCCATGTTTCCATGCTAGCATGGGTTGGACAGAAATTTTTTGAGGCAGCATTTTACGGTTGGATGCCCTTCCTGTCACCAACCATACTGAAAAAAGAAAGAACACATTGGATAATGTCTGAAGAAAGAAATAATAGAATGGTCATGACTGGAATGCCTTCAATGATATGTCTGCTCAATGAGAGCTGACCTAGAGCTAAACAACAACCCTCTCCCTCATTTTAATCTGAGAGAGCCACAAGAGAATATGAACAATGCTCCTTCTCATTGAACATAACAATGGAAACAGTTATTCTGCTGGAATATATTTTATCAAGTCTAAACATTACTTTGGTAAAATTTCTATCTAAAAAAAAACTAAATCTCTAACTTATTGTTTGAGTGGATTCATTAATTTCTTTCCCCCCCCCCCTCCCCCACTCCCTCTAATTTCATGATACGGTTGGTTACTACATCATAGGAAATCTGGCACTGAAAGAAACCTACATATTATTGTCATCAGATAACACATATATTATCTCAACTGTATGATTGATTGCTCCATTTAGAATATTTCTGATATTCAAGTTAATATAAGTTAAATTGTTTGGTTTAATAGATTGTCGTGTCTGGTTTTAGTAAAACAAAGTATACTGTGTTTCTTCATACTTATAATTGTTTGTAATACAACTGAATTGAACATCAGCTAGCCAAGCCAATAAAATAGCAGCCAAATTTCCCTCAAATTACACCTTACTGTCTTAAAAGAAGATGGGAAGGTCATGGCTGGAATGCTTTTTTTAAATTATAGTCCTGTTTAGTCAGGGCTGACCTGGAGTTAAACAACTACAACAATAACAACATCAGCTAACATTTAATATTATCTATATTTGTAATATCTGAAATGTATAAAAGTGTTACCAAGGCACAACAAAGAGTTTGACAAGGAGACTAAATATTAATACATATCGAATTACTATTCATGGCAATATAGCAATAATAAAGTAATAATAAATTGGCTGATGTTTGCCAACTGACAGCAGGAAACGTCAAAGATTGCAATCCTTGTTTTCTATTCATAATCCTATAGTTCTATAAATCATGCCTCAGTCATTGTCATAGATAAGTTGAAGCCTGAGATAGATTTTTTTAAAATAACATGTGTATATACCTGTTTTCTTTCAGGAAATAAAACGTTTGACCTGGTTAACTGCAAAAGGCTATTTTAAGGATTAAAACAAGTTGGAACCTGTAAGTATTTGATTCATTACATTTTCTGATTCTGCAGTCAAAGAATATTTATAAAATGTGACACTTCTGCATCCCAATTCATGCACTGTTTCAGATGGTGGAATCTAGAAACAATTCCTTTCATATTATTAATCTAATTTTTCTTCTCATACCCATTAAATAAAATCCAAAAGGAAGAAATATAAGTGGTTGAAACATTTTAGAGAATTGGTAATCATCTTATGTTGTTGTCTTAATCATTCTTCTGTTAAATGGTAAGACAAAAGCTGAACGACAATATGTGATTAATTAATATCTAGAATGGGATATTTAAAATGTTATACTTTGTCTTACTTATGATGATGATAATCATCATCATCATCATCATCATCCTCATCGTCATCATCATCATCATCATCATCATCATCATCATCATCATCATCATCATCATCATCATCA
>JAOPJM010001738.1:9704778-9716844 GCA_027124095.1 Muusoctopus leioderma
ATATGCATATATAAGTGTGTGTGTTTGTGTGTGTATGTATGTATGTATGTATGTATGTATGTATGTATGTATGTATGCATGCAGCAGGCGTCGCTAGATATTTTATTCAGTTACTGTTTTAATTTATCTCTTCACTCATTTTTCATTCGTTAAATTCCTGTATTTTTATAGTCATTCTAAGATATGGCTGTAACCGTTAGACTATGTTTCACTTTTGATGTCTGAAACATGTTAGGAGTGGTCAAGTTCTTCTTACGGTCAGACTCACTTCTCACTGCCTTGTATTTTATAATTAAGGCATATATTCGTGATATCTTCTTTTTTGTGAGTTTAGCACCTTTTACGTTCACACTATTTCTAACACCGATGTCTTGATCCACCAGATTTTGATTTCTATTTTATATTTGTGATAGAAAATCTCGTTTGTTACATGATATTTGAGAGTAGATTCATAAAATCCAACAAATAATAAATTCTGATTCACCAATAGATATGTGACCACAATTGATATTTATCACACATGGCTAACATCTGATGGCTAAGAGAATTTTTAAACACACCACTTACGAAAGCCTTTCTATATTTCGCGTTGGCTTAGATCCAACATTGGTCAGTTGCTCCAACTGGAATTTGTCCGAAATATAAATTTATGGAAGACAAGTCATCTTTTCTCATAAGAATCGATAATAGAATGCTCGAGGTACAACCTGCAGCAAACTCTGGATAAACAGTAGATGGGGGACACAAATGAAATTTATCACGAAGGAGGAAATAATTTAGAGTAATAAAATATCGAAGTCATCTTATTTCCAGAGGCCATCCCTTACGTCTTACCTTTAAGTTATAAGAATGAATGCCTTATATTCATATATTGGATTTTGTGTAAGGAAGAAAAAGACCTCTGATCATAGAATATCGATAGTATAACATCGAAATACATCGAATACGAATATAAGAGTTAATCAACAGAGGAATGACAGCCAACCTATAAATCTTTAAAACACACCAAGTCAATACACGATGAGATATAGTGGTAGCAAAATCTTCAGAGATGTGTAAGATAATGGATACTGGATATTTAAAGGCATTATTGATTGCTCTTTGACAATACGTAAAAACTCGTTTATTCTCGGTGTATGGATAAATGGGAAACATATCATTTATTCACAACTTACCCAAGGGCATTAATGGTGGAATTCTAATATATGCAGCCTCTTCGATTGGCGAAGAAAACCTATTGCAGTCTTGATTTGCCGGAAGCGTACCTTCTATTCTATGATGCTTGCCACTAAATAGAAGAATACGTATTACTGGCCAGTAAGAACAAAACATTCTATTATCTGCTAGAAAATATTGTTGATCCATACCGTTGCTTATATGTATAGCTTTTCTATGAGTAGTTTAGGTAAGAGGTATAATGCTGCTTTAACGAGAAATGTTAAGCACGTCGTTGCTTTTTGTTTGTCAGTAGTTTGTGTCTTACGTGTGACATTTGCTACTGAATAGAATAAATTCTGCTTGAGTTTCATTTCCCTCGAAGGCAAACATGTACATTATAGTAAACGGGAAATATGATGTTTATGTCATTCCCAGTATGAGTAGTGCAAGCAAAGTGAATTCATTTGACGCTGTAACTCGTTGAAGACTTGAGATTCCAATAGCTGACATCATGCAGGATTCTAGTATATTGCCGATAGCTGTTTGTATTCTCGGGAATAATTGAAGTGAGCCCTGTAAATCCAGAAATCCCTCATCAGTTCTACAATGGTAATGTTATTTGTAGCGCAATTGAGAGAATATATTACCCGAAAGTTCCTTCCCTTTTTTAAGATTGAAAAAGAAAGATCAATTTGGAATATTTTATTTACTTTTGTTGAGTGACATAACCTCCATTACTGTTTAACACTTCTTTCCACCTTATTGGAAGCTTTTCAATGCCTCTCCTGTAAAATGTCTCGTCTTTAGCAGTCAAAAATGCTTCCACCGACCTTTCTACCTCTTCATCATTAACGAATGTTTTCCCATCTAAATAATTTTGCAATGACAAGAACAAATGAAAATCGGGAGGTGCTAAGAACTACCCAACCTAGCTCCAGTATTGTTTTCTGGGTGGCCAAAGAAACACGTGGCCTCGCGTTGTCATGCTGGAGAATGACACATTCTGTTTGCAAGGGCTGGACGTATTTTCTTGATTTTCCGAGCCAGTTTATCAATTTTCTCGCAGTACTTCTTGGAGTTGATATTCTCGTTTTGTTTAAGAAGCTCACAGTGAATGGGTCCCTTCATATCCCAACATATTGAGAACATAACCTTCTTTGGGTGTAATCCTCGTTTGGAAGTTGAGGATGCTGGTTGGCCTGGCAGTCAATAAAAAAATGTTCTCACAACATTCTCGTAAGTTATTCATTTGTCATCTCCAGTAACTATCCGATTAAAAAACGGATCGCTGTTGAGTCGACACAGCAGAGAAGAACAAATGGTGACACGATCTTCGCGATTTTTATCGGACAATTCACGAGGCACCCATCCTGTATACTTCTTAACAAATCCATGTTTCTGGATATGATCGGAAACAGTTTGCTGGCCTACTGCAAGCTTCTTGGCTATACTTGAAGTGGGTGAAGAAGGATTCTCCATCAAAATATTGCGTATGATGTCATCATCAACCACTGAAGGTCTTCCAGAGCGTGGTTCTTCTTTAAGACTATGATCGCTGTTTATGAATTTCCTGAACCAGTTTCTGCAGGTTCTATCTGACACTGCATGATCTCCAAACAATTTACTCAAATTTCTGGAAGCCTCGGCTACATTCTTTCCTTGTTGAAACTCATAAAGAATACAATGGCGTAAATGAATTTTATCCAATGAGTTGCGGATCGAATTTCAAGAATCTGAAAAAAGAACAATTAAATCAAGTTTCAGTGGTGTTTCATTATCATTGCAATAAGATAGTAAGAATAACAAAGACAGATAGCTGCTAAATCTAACATGAACACTCTATTAATAAATATATCTAAAAACGGAAAGAACTTTCCGGTAGACCTAATACATTCAAATTGTGCTAGAGTTGATTTTCCCTTTCCCCTTTGCAGGGTCAATAAAATAAATATCAATATACGAGGTTTCAATTCGTTAAACTATTTGTTTTTTCTTTCTATTGAAAACTCGCCTTTTGTTTAGTGAAAAGAAATCGCTATTATGTATCATGTATTCTCATTTAGCACTAGCAAAGTGTATTTACATCTGTTTCTCTCATGACTGTTTACAGGAATATTGCCGTCACATTCTTCGGTGAAATTCATCTTTTTGGAACTGGTTGGTTGTTTGGTTTGATTCCACTCACTGGATATAGTACACTTCCTTTTGGTTGGGCTTTCATCCTTATTGCAGGACCACAGGTGAGTATCTAAAGATTATCAAATGTTTCAGTGTGTTTACATGTGTTTGTTTACTATAAATTTCTTTCTGAAACTGACATTTGGTATAATCAGTTTTATAATAAAAGCCATTAAGTCAAAGTTGATCCTCATGTGACCATTAATGGAGCGCCTGCTGGATTTTTTCAGGAGTGCTTTTTTCTAATTATTTATTGCTTTGGTCTGGAGGAAGGGGCCTTTACATGCCCTCACAAGATTGGTGAGATTGACATGGTCGATGTTCCTCTTGATTAATTGCAATTTGACCGATGCAGGAAATACATGGGCAGGGAGGGAATTCCAGAGGACTGACGTTCTGGGGGGAAAAGGACAGGGAGTACTGGTTATTGTTGGGCCTAGGGAGGTGGAAAAAATATAGGTGATGAAAAGAAGTGTGTCTGTGCAACTCAGGCAGAACAAATACTACATAGTATTTTAGTTCGAAAGTATGGCTTTATTGGTTTCCTCTCTGATGTTTACATCTTGCACTGATATACGTCGGCAAAAGGTACACACACACACACACACACACACACACACGCATACACACATACATACATACAGTTTCTATCTACCAAATTCAACTCACAAGATATTAGTCAACCTGGCGCTGGTACTATGGCAGAAGACACTCGCTCAAGATGTCACGCAGTGGGATCGAACCTGGAACCACATGGTTGGGAAGAAAACTTCTTAACCACACAGCCATGCCTTTGCTCATGCTGGCACAAGATATCCCATAAACAGGACTTAAAGAAACACTAAAATAATAAAGTTACATCTATATCCCTCTCTGTATAACTCATTCTTTTTTTTATTCCAATTTGTTCAGATAATAATTCTCTGTTCCCTCCAAAACTTATGTTCATCAATACCTACATTTCTAACAAATCTTTGTCTCACTTGGTGAATGTCTGTAAATTATGGAACGTTCTTTCTATTTCAGAACTTTTTCATGTTCTTCCTCTACTATTGCACTCATAAGGATGTTTTGTCGTTACTGGCTTCTCATTATGAAGACACAGTCGAAGCCACTTTGAAAGAGATCAGAAGGAAGAAAGCACAGAGAGGAGATCGAAGCTCAGACACAGAAGAAGGTTCAGATTAACAGACAGTAAACCTCATAGATTTATACTTTATTGGTGGCAGAGGGGAGAAAATACTAAATGTGAGGTCTCAAATTACCGTACTGGTTTACAACAACTATTTTCCCAAAACACTTGAAAGAAAAGAGCGGGGAAAAAAGAAATCAAACTATTTTTTAAGAAATTTGATTCCAAAAACATTAAGTGCAACATTTAAAGTATGTTTTAAATACATTTTACGATTTTGCTTCTGAATGAGATTGGCCTAGAAATTAAATCAAAAAAGTGTTAAATGTAACTAATCACTTTCTTGGAAAAAATGTTAATGTTTGATTAGTATTATCAGAAAAAAAAATAAGTATAAGTTTTCAATAAAGTGTTGTCCCCCAACCCCCACTCTCCTCCTAATCATCTAAACTTCAAATTGTGACTTTCGGCAGCTTAAAACCCTTTCGTTACCGTATTTCTAATTAAATACACAGCCTACAATTTTTCAATCAAGTTTGAAAATAATCAAGAATTAGTAAAATAGCTAACTTTCTTGTTGAGTTGGTGTTTGGAACCTAACTTAATAAAATTTCTTACATAAAATTATTATGGAAGGTTTAAATTTGAATATGAGCACTTTAAAACAAATGGTTTTTATTATAGAACCAAGGGCGGTTTCAGGCAGGTTGGTATCAAAAGGGTTTTAATGATAGTATTTTCCTGTTAATTATAATTTGACAGAAAACTTGCTTCAAAGTAAAACCGAGTCAGGGGTAAAAGCTGTGGCAGGAAATACCACACGAGTAAACTGTTCAGTGAAGACCGACACTTAATCTATTATCTTTAGATCCTACCTAAGTTATCTTGTCTCAAATTTATCAGGCTTATTTTACTTATATTTTATTTCTTATTATAACAACATTTTTAGATTGGGAGCCGGGGAGCAGTTATTGATCAGGCAGAGCTATAATCAAAGGCATTCTAGCTGTTACTATTCCACCTTTTTAGGTGTATCTAGGATTACATTATCTAATGTATCCTTCCAGTTTTTAAGATGGTAGAGGGTGATTTTAGGGAACTTTGACTGCTATTTCTAGCAGGTCAAGTAACCATGTATAAGCTCCCGTTGATCACATCAGTATGGGTATCATCTATTGCACAGGGAAAAAAAATAATATATAAAATATGGAAAAAATTACAAAATATCGCAGCATCTTCCATTCTACATAATTCTATACCAGAAATAATAAAGACAGACGATTTAAATTAATAGTATACGATATAGACAATTATAGATGTTTAAATATTTGTAAATACATGACAACTTTCAATAATTGCACACACACACACTCACACACACACACATACACACACGTACGCGCACACGCGTGCACTAATACATGCACACAGGCACGCACCGACAGACACACTGATAAATGTACTAACCCGCCTCGACCAAAATATGGCTGTACTTGAATTCTTGGAGAGAGAACGCAGCTCGATAATTCATTCATTACAAATAATCACAACGTCTGAAACAATATAAATCTGCAAGACATTCTAAAAATTTAAAGGTTGTATGGTTGCGCAAAAGATGGCGAAAATAATGACCTCATTTCTTAAATATCTTTTCTCTACAACCTTGGCATTAAGTAGATGGCCGGTGAAAAGAAACTCTAAAATTCCGTCTGAAAGAGGAAACATACATGCATGCATGCATGCATGCATGCATGCATGCATACATACATACATACATACATACATACATATTGTATAAAATCACCCACAGACAGTTTACGAAATATTGTACATTCTATTGATATATAAGTGTTAAACTAAATCTCTCGAAGAGCAATGATCTTAATGAGACTTATAAATTCATTCATAATTTCCGGAATGCCATATAATCTCTGTATATATTGTAATGTATGAATTATAAACAGCATATAATTTAATATTATAACTAAAATTTTTGTTACTACATCATATATGAGACTATGCGTTGTATAAGAGAAAAGATTAACAAACTAACTTAATTCTGTAAAAGCAGATGTCTTTTACAATATCATTGTTCATTTGACGTCATTACGTTTGTTACAGAAGTAGGCTTCCCATCAACGGATGGCAGAAAACATGTTTGTTCTGTGCTGAGGAAAGCATTTAATCAAAGGCAAATTGTTACGTGGAAATTACAAAAATTGATTTCTTTTTCTCTCTCACACACACACACACAGTTTTCTAAATGAAGGATACAGTAAGAATGATAATTTATATTAATGGTATTTATTTACTAACCTGTATGAGATAATAGGTAAAGTCGGTCACAAGAGGATTTGAACCCAGATACGAAAGCGATAAAATTAGATAGTATAGCATATATTTAAAAATCAGATAATCCAGTCTTCACCATTTCCTTTTCTCCACTTTGTTATTTTTACTGTTCATTTTTTTATTGCAAACTTTGCAAAGGATTTCGAGAGTATTCCACACGAGGCATTGTAGTATTAATTTCGTTCATTGATGTTCTAGGGTAAAATTTCGAATTTTTTTGTTAGAACGTACTGCCTCATCCAAAATTGTACTCTTATTAAATATTATAAGTAATTATATACTTACTGTATTAATGGCTATTGATATATAACGAAATAATACATATTTGCCGAAGACGTTAAAAGTAACAACAAAACGAATTTTTTAAATATTCTTTCTCATCTTAAAAGTGTTCATGTTGTGGATAAATATATCTTTTAAAAATGCATATTTGGTTTTTTTTTTCAGTTCGGTACGCCAGTCTGAACAATGACTCTTCTCAGTGCCCGAGTCACGTTCTTATGTTCTTGTGGCTAGATTTCAAAGTGAAAAGCTGTTTGTTTATATTATTACTTCCTTGCTGGCAAAAACTGTGTTATACTAAATGTACGAATCAAACAATATAGTTTACAAAGACGGGCTACAATCCAAATACCTGGTATTTATCGCTAGTACGCCGCTTGGATAGCGATTGAACTTCCGAATGATATCCGTGCTAGAGGTATTTCACAATATCTGAAATATCATTCTGCTTGTCACGATGTGTGTTCGAGTGTTACACTTTCAGTAACCTTAACTATGGAACGGAATTAAAGACATAATCTAAATCTTTAGCATAATAAAAAAAACAATGTTATAAAGATTTATAAATGTATGCATCAAAACAGAAATAAGAAAATTTATAAAAATGTGGAATTTCCACGGGTCCTGATAGTTTAGTATCAATATCAGAAAAATTCGAAGAACTATATGTTACCATTGATAATGTTCAAATTCGTCATGGTACTTATTTACCCTTAGGTAAGTTTGATCAGGGATTCTTTTCGTGGTATTTCGTGCATTCAGAATAATAGATCTATAAGAAATCAATATGTTCATTTATTTATTGATACCATTACGTAAAAGAAAATGCGAAGTTCGAACATGTATTTGACAAAGAAATGGTATCTATAGTTAACTTTGTTCATGAATTCTTTTGTTAACTGCTGAGCGTGTGTGTAAATGTTAGAGTTATGTGTGTATATAATATTTTACAGCATAGTTAATTCACTAGTATAGACTATAATAATGTAATGTGGTGGCTGTTGTTGACAGAAATATCAAGGAAGCGAACATTATTAATAGTTTCCTTTCTTAAAGACATTTATACCTCAGAGGACACAAAGATATTTCTAGTATTTATTAAATTTGTTTTGACATTATTACTTAGGTTACAGCAATCAACATTTCGCTTTTAAGCACAAATCTTGTCAAAATGTAATTATATCATTTCATTCAGAAAAAAAAACATATTACTTTAATTTGCTAAATTCTCATCCATGGAAAGCAACGAGTTGTATTTAATTTCCATACACTTTAAACACTAAACCTTGATTTTTCTATTGCTTCTCTTCGAAGTAATATTTATATTAAAATGAAATTTTGTGGAACTCTATGATTTATTGATGATACTTTACAAAAGGAAACTTTTCTCACAAGAAAACTGTATAATTTGTTTAATAATATATATAACTGAACAATCCAACTGAACAATTCATAATTTTGTATACATGTATTTTTCATGTTGTATGGAATGCCATTTTATGAGGAAGCATATACAAGTGAAGAGTATTAAGTAATGAGGTCAAAGGAATACATCTCTCATGTGCTAATGTGATAAGTATAAGTAGTCACTTGCTTGAACTTTCATGAGAAGAGGCATCATTAAATGGGTGATTAAAGAGACGAGCAAATAGGTACTGTAACTTTCATACTGGACCCAAGGGTATTAGGAGCGTATATTGAATGAAATAGTTAAAGCCACCTATTCAAAATATATGAGACAGGAAACTTACCTGTTTGTTTAGTCTATTGTCTTAATGGGAAGGAACTGAAATATATTTCTTGAATATTATATATTTTAGACTTCATAGTAGGTTTCTCTTTTCGACGGTTTTACTGCAAACGACTGAAGTAGGTGAATACTTTATCTTCTACCTTGGATTCATGATAGCTTCTATGACAAGAACAAGTTAAGAACATGTTTTGGTTAACTTCGGAGTTAGAAAATCTAACATATACCTTATTTAAGCTAACAAATATATATCAATTACCGCAGGTTAGTATTTATTAATGTAGGAAAGATAACAAAGATTAAAATTGTATTAATGAATTGAATGTGAACCTTCAGATTCAGTGAATAACTAATAATGCTTATCTGCTTAGACAACATTCAAATTTTCTTTTATATTTGTACGGTTGACATCAATATTCTTACGCAACTACAACATATAATCCAACTTATCTGATAGTTGTGCTTTAGTGGAATTGTAAATTAGAATTTTAAAATTTCTTTATTCATTATATTTATAATCTCTCTTCTTTCACTGATTAGTCGCCAACTATACACTAACATACAAAGGAAATCGCAAGTTAATGCAATATAAACATTATGCTTAAAAATTTAAAGAAAACTGAACATTTAAACTTATACAAACTGAAACTGTGTGTAGTAGAAGAAACAACTATATGTATCCACTTCCTTCATGTAAACTTAAAGATCAACCTTTCAAAGAATATATATGCAATGAAAATGTAAGGTTATTCCGATGATATATATATATATATATATATATATATATTCTATAAAATGTGTTCTTTGTAGTTTTCTAAAATAGCCTCATGGCATCATGTCCAATATCAGAGAAGTGTATACATTGCAAAACTACTAACCTTCTTTTGCAAGTCAAGAGACGGTTGGTTCACTATCATTTGGATTTATGATTGTAGCACTCTCGCATATACCGCTAATACAAATGGTTTTCCTTTGACATTTATCCACATCATTTTCCATTCTTTTCTATAAACTATTCTCTAAGCTGAAATAGCAACGCTAGTATTTATGTTGTGAGGTTCTATTTTGTTTCTATGCGTGTGGGTGAGTATACGAATCTCATCAAATCTTTGAATTCTTGGTGGAAGTGTATTCAGTATTTTTTCTAAAATCAGATTCACAAGTGATTTATATTGTTTTCCCAACTTGAAAGGTAGACTAAGAAGGAAGTTGGTGTACCTCTTCCATGTAAATGTGAAGAATTATGGCTCTTTTGTCCTCTAAGGTGTAGCATCTTTCGTGTGCTGTTAATAATCCAGCGTAATGTGCTTCTAAACAGACATCCTTGTCTTTTCGAAGTCTTATCCCCCTATGTGAATGAAAAAATACATTTGCGAAAAATCAAGTACTGAGGAAAGTTTAAATTTTAAACGTATTACTTCGAAAGAATTACTCAGTTTAAAACTAAACTTCTAGTGCCATATTCTTTGTCTTTTATAACAAGATTAAGAGTGAATCTGCCTAATAAGTGTTATTTTTAATCCCCCTTCAGATATTTTATTGTTTTGGGTGGGGGTTCTGCTATAAAACATTCACAAAATAAAAGGAAACCGTGCCCACAATATTAAATGCATATGCCTAAATATGATGCGTAGTTTATAGGTTAATAGCCATACTTTAATAAGCGTGATGCATCTTCAAGATTAGAAATAGTACCTTATGTGATACACACCAAAATTGTCTAAATGTATTTCTGCCAGTTTAAGCAATACAGTAATACCTGTGCAGCATGTTTAACTCAGTTCTTCAATTAGGTTCCAGGTATTATTCTCTATCTCCCCCATACAACAAATAAGTATTTACCTAGTTTTCTTGACGAGACGTGTGTAAACTACTTGTAATGGCGTATGTAGATTAATTTTGATTGAGGTAGTAAGTAGGATACTTGTGATTACGTGTGTAGACTGACCATCATTCTTCTGAAACGTTAAAATCCCCATATACTAACATTGTTTGAGTTTAACGACGGTGAACGCTGCACTCAAAGCTGAATAAAACATCTCTTGCTAGAGGAGGATCACTGTATATGTTCAAAACGTTTGTTTCACATCTTTTCTTTTTTTCTAGTCATGGTGCCGCTATAATTCTAACACAAAATTACTTTGGTTACTCTTGAAACAATAAAGAAATGCCTAAGGTAAAGACAGTTTAGCAAACATAACATTATGAACTATGGCATTAAGAAATATAACATTAGAAAACATTCATGGGACGTAAATAGAGATTATCATATCAGTAACCTTTCATATAATACGGCTCTCTTTCCTAGCAATTCCTCCAATGTCATATCACATCCCAGTTACCAGCTCATTAAGATATATGGAAATAAATAATGATACATCCATTTGATAACACCAATGTAATATTGTCACTAATCTTTTGTGTTTAACTTTTCGTATTCCTTGAAGAAACACAGAATAATTTAAACAAATATAATGCAATTGTTTTTGAAAAGTGAACTAACTGATTACCGTATAGTTACAGTAATTCCAGCTGAGTTCCAGTAACAGCCATAGATCTGCTGAAAGGCATTGAATGATGTATGCATCTTACAATCGAGGTCAACTGTACTTTATCGAGCTGTTTATTAACTATTCAGTCGTTGTCGTCAAGAGCTGCAAGACGCTGTGCAATAAATCAGTGCACTGGGCTATATTCCTTAATCTCACCGTGAACTTCTCAATGCTGGAGACGGAGGGAGGGAGGGAGTGTTACGGAATAATAGAGGAGTGGAATGAAACTACTGCATCGTATTTTATGAATCTGAGCAGTAGAGGGATTTGTTGTCGATATAGAAAACAAGATATAAAGAAGGAAAGACAAAAGAGCAGTGAGTAACGGTGATGTTAATACTACTAACCATATAGAGAGCCAGCCATGCCGAGTGGTAGACACCGACATAGCAAGTATTTCAATGAAAACTTCACTTTTAAAATGTTAATCATCTCATAATACCCTTTCCATCTTCTCTCTCTCTATATATATCACATATTCTTTTGTTCAATATCTTCATATGTTTATGCTTCCCCCCTCTCTCTCTATCTATCAATCTATCTATCTATCTATCTATATCTCTCATTATATTTCTATCATAGTTCATAATTCACTTCACATATCGTTCTAGTATTTATTTCTCCCTGTCTCTTTAACTCTTTCTCACACTCTATCTGTGTAT
>JAOPJM010001738.1:9777114-9789933 GCA_027124095.1 Muusoctopus leioderma
CATGGCATGACAACCTTTCTAGTGTCGGTGTCACGATAAAACGCACCCAGTACACTCTGTAAAGTGGTTGGTGATAGAAGGGCATCCAGCCGTAGAAACCATGCCAAATGAAACACGAGCAAGACGTGGGCCGCCGAGAGAAAGTAGGTAGGCGGAAACTGCGGAAGACTATCGGATGGCATGTAGCTATTCTTAGGTGGTAAGACTTATACAGGAGAATGCTACTGATTTTATTGATCCTCCTCGGAGACGGAGCAGGGTAAGAGGCAAAGTTGACACCAGTGGGATTTGAAATCGGGTCGTTGACTAAAAATTAAATACTGTAAGACCTGGTATGGCACTCTACCATTTCTGCCCACTCCACTATTTCACCGGTATTCGAAGAGGAAAATAAAATTGCGTTATTCAAGCCCTTTTATTAGCACTGTCGCATCATCGTAGAATTCAGTTATCCCATTTTCCAGGTAAGTAAGCTGACAATCCTCTCCAGTTTTCCATAATTGTTAAAATCGGATCGACCGGAAGATCCTAGCAGATCTTTCTAATCGATCCAAGGAAACTGTGTTTCCGTTGGTTTTTCCCGTTGCTAAATACTACCTGTAGGTCACAACTCCTGACAGAAGCGTCGCCGTATTTTCCGGTGACTATTCATTTTCAGCTGAGTGGACTGGAGCAACATGAAATGAAGTGTCTTGCTCAGGGACACAACGTGCTACTCAGTCCGTGAATCGAACCCACGACCTTACGATCACGAGTCCAACACCCTAACCACTAGACTACGCGCCTTCACTTTATTTCACCTTGCTCCAGTTTACTCAACTGAAATGAGCACCTATGATAGGACTGAGGGGGCGGGGGGGGCCTCTATCATTAAAATACCCAAGAAACCTATGAGATGCAACCTCATAACGAGGCAGACCAAACTTGCAAGGTGTGAGCCGTGTCATTTACATTATTTTCCCTAATTGTAATAGAGGTAAAAAAACAAATTCTGTTACTAATATCTGAGTTACAGACTCCAGCTAATCAGGAAGTTCACTGCCACTCATAATTGTAACCCTTTCGTTACCATATTTCTAGTGAAACACACTGCCTATGATTTTCAATTGATTTTGAAAATAATCAAGAATTTGGAGGGATTTAGTAAAATATTTAAGTTTCTTGATATTAAGTTGGTGTTTTGGAACATAACTTAACAAAACCTTCTTACATAGAATTATAATGGAAGACTTAAATTTAAATATAAACATTTTAAAACCATGTTTTTTTTTTTTTATCATAGAACAATGGGCGGTTTCAGGCGGGTTGGTATCAAAAGGGAGGGATAGAGCTAAAATACAAAACATTTTGTCTGGCTTTCTAACATTTTAGCTATATACTACAGCAGCAACATTAATAATAATAATTTTTTCTTATATAGGCACAAGGCCAGACATTTTTTAGGGGAGGAGTAAGTCGATTAAATCGACTCCCCCAGTACTTGACTGGTACGTTGTTTGTCGACCCCCGGAAGGATGAAAGGCAAAGTTGACCTGGGCGGGATTTGAACTAAGAACATAAAGAGCCAGAAGAAATACACCACAAGGCATTTTGACCGACGCTCTAACGATTCTGTCAATCCACTGCCCTAAATAATAATAAGAATAACAACACATCAAGGTGTGGGTTTTTTTTAATTGTTTTCTTTTTTAATGTCCAATTCTCCATGTTTTACACAAATAATGTGGGTGTGGGTGAGAACAGTTAGTCATGAGGTGTTAATTAGCAGAAGACTGATGGAAAATAAATTCATATTTTTTTTTTTAATCAATGTTAAAATTATAATCAGATTTGTTTTAAAAAAAAAAAAATTCCTTTCTTATAAACACACACACACTTTCTTACACATACATACACATCGCTCTTCATAAAAAATTACTTAAAAAAAAATGTGAGGGAATAGAAAAAAAAATAAAAACAAAAAAAAAATGATAGAAGAAAGCTTTTAAAAAAGCTTCAGTCAATAGTTTGTTTGTTTTTGTTTTTCTGCCTTAATGTCTATAATTCCTCTTCTTTGGGGCATTCAACGGGGTTGGTTTCAGAAGTTCTGTGTTTCGTGTCGCACTGTGGTTTGGATCCACTGGATGGCCGAATGACTGAACGTTGCCCCTCACTGGCTCCATGCAAACAGCCCCATGTTGTGGTATCTGGGGCCTGGGTACTGCCTGTTTATCCACTGCTCGCTTATAGTATTCTGTAAGGGCCGGTCTCTTTTCCACGCATTTTGAGCCCTTCTTGCCCCGTCTAATAACCGAAGCGATGTGGGGAGCCGTCTGGTCAGCTTCCTCGTCGCTGCCATTGTCCGATACGTCCGAGACGCTATTCCCTTCTTCTTCATCATCTTGATCAGCTTCTTCGTCCCCTCCTTCTGCTCGTTCATCGTCCTCCTCCTCCTCCTCCTCCTCATATTCCTCTTCTCCTCCACTGCCAGCCTCCATTTCCTCTCTTCCTCCGTCTACGTTTTCCTGGTCATCTTCGTAACTTCCCTGAGAAGCCTCGGAATCCGCGACACTTCCTTCCCGTGATGCACCGTCTGCGGAGTTTTGTTCCCCAGAACTGGAACTACCATCACAGGAGGATGACACGGAACGATTTGGGCTGTGGTTCCCTCCTTCTCCACCCTCCACCTCCATTCTTCCTTCGTTCATGTCACTGGAAGATGACTGTATGGCTGAAGAATACACTACGTTCGAATTACCCCCTTGGGGAGGGACACGCGTATGCTTATAGCCATTGTTGTTCTGCTGCTGACGGCATGTAACTTCGTTCTGTGTATGAGAACCTGAAATCTGATTTGTAGTGTCATCGGCGGGAAGAAGTGACGGCAGCGGCTGTTTCCTTACAGCGCCTGATTTCATTGCTCGACCTCTGCCCCGTCCACGACCCCGTCCCCGTCCATGACCTTTCTCTCTCTCCCTACCTCGCTGTTGCATTTTCTGCTTGGAAGGCAAAGTCTGTTGGTATTCTTGTTTTACGTCTTCTTGTTGCAATAAAGGCACATCGAAAGAAGCTACAGCGGTCTGCTGGCTACGGGATGATTCCAGTGCTGAGGCAGGCAACAGTCCTTCTGCTACGTGAATTTTGAGATGGGCACGTAAGTAGCCAGACCGAGAGAACAGTTTGAGACAGTACTTACATTCGTACGGCTTCTCACCGGAATGGATACGAAGATGTGCCGTCAAAGAGTTTGACTGAGAGAACGTTTTTGAGCATTGTGGACACGTGTATGGTTTCTCGCCCGTGTGGACCCGGAGATGTTTGGTCAAGTTACCCGATTGTGCAAATTTCTTTTGACAGTATTTACATTTGAAGGGTTTTTCACCTGTATGGATTTTATAGTGTTCAGTCAAGTGGCACGACTGTGCAAACAGTTTGTTGCATAACTTGCACTGAAAGTTTTTGTCACCTGTGTGAACAGTCATGTGTATAGCCAGGTAATTGGCTCGAGAAAATGACTTCTCGCAGTGGCTACACTTAAATGGTTTCTCACCAGTGTGGATTCTGAGGTGCACGGCTAAAGAATTTGACTGAGAAAATGACTTAGGGCAGCGGTCACATTTAAACGGACGTTCTCCTGTGTGGACCCTCAGGTGTTTGGTTAGGTTACCAGAATGAGCAAACTGTTTCTTGCAGTAATCGCAGCTGTACGGCTTCTCACCGGTGTGCACCTTCAGATGACCCGCCAGGTGGCTTGACTGCATGAAGGTTTTCTTGCATATGTGACACTGAAAGTTGTGTTCACCCGTGTGAACCTTGAGGTGAGCCGTCAGTGAAGCAGCTTGAGAAAACCCTTTCAGACAAATCGGGCATTCATAGGAGTTCAAGCCTTGGGAAAGGATAGTGGATAAGAAATGGGTGAAATCTAAATTCTTCTTAGAAGAGTTACACTTTGAGTGTGTTTTCAGGTGTTTGGTTAGGTCACCTAAACTCTTGAAAGACTTGTTACAAATCAGGCACTCATTGGATTTCTCACTCACATGTGTTTTCATGTGCTCATTCAGCAGTTTCCGCTGTGAAAATGTTTTCTGGCACTCTGAACATTCTAGCTCCTCTTTCACCTTCGTCGTTGACTTGATCTTAGATGAAGACGAGATTTTGTCTTGAGCGTTTGCTTCCCCAAGACTCAGAGAGGACATGTTTGGGACTGGGTGGGAAGCTGACGTCTTCTGCTGCACATTGGCATCCAAAGCTGGTGGTTGAGGGGGGAGAATGGAGCCCCCTTGTGCTGGAGGAGGAGGAACGGCAAAATGAACGTTGGTGTTCCTTTGTTTGCTGGCTTTCTTAGAAGAATGTTTTGCCATGGCGCTCATATCTTTCTTATTGCAAGGCCTATATTAAAAACTGCACATGTACTACTAACCATGTTCTTTCTTACATGTGCAAATAAAAAAAAATAGAGAAATTATCAGAACTGTTGCTGTGTAGCTTTCTACGGCTTTGTTTAAAATTATTAGAAATCACTAATTTTGGTTTAAATGTTTATAAAGCTTCTCTGTGTGTGTGTGTGTGTGTTATCCCAACAACTGCAACGTTTTAAATGCCTGTATGTGTATGTATGTGTTGACTCCAAGTTAAGTTTTCTTCTCTAACGACGACAACCGCTACAGCCAAGTCAGTCCATATATTACTGCAACAAATTCCATAACAGCATTTGACAGCAACAGAGAAAATGTCAGCGTTTCAGGATGGAAGGAGGAAGATAATGCACCTCACCTGTGAAATACAAAGATGGGAAAGATTTCTGTCTGAGAGGTAATACAGTTTGTTTAGTGGAGGGTGTGTGGAGAGGGGGGACTAGGAAAAATAATATACAAAAACAAAACAATGAAAAATAAATAAATAAATAAATAAATCTGCAACTAAGGCGGTGCTCCAGCATGGCCAGTCAAATGACTGAAACAAGTAAAAGGAACTAAAATAAAAAGAAATTCTTGTAAAATAACAGGAAATGAACCTTAAAACTATGAAGGGTGGCCACCATTTTTTATTTAGTATCCTTTTTTAAAAAATTTATAAATTATATATTTATTTATACACTGGCTGGCAGGTTACGGTACTGAACTACTGATTATATAATTCACAGATGCCATTCCCAATAGTTAGTCTTAACATGTTTTATGCCAGGAACATTTGAAAAGTTAACTAGAAATAATAAATATGTGGTGAGAAGAAAAAAAACCAATATTTCTCTGACTAATATCATGTCATGTTTTCCGAGAAGGTACGAGAGACACGTCCGTACATGTTTCGATCTTAATGTGACCTCATCAGCGGAGCATATTCTTCACCGTAGTTACCTGAGGTCAGAATGAGATCCAAAACATGTCCAGAGCTGTACTTCCATACCAGCTGGAAAATTAAATATTAGTCATTGACTAATGTTTTATTTTTATTTTATTTATTCATCTTTTTATTTCTCACCAGATATTTATTTCTAGTTAGTTTTAATGTCCCCATGCATTGAATATGTTCACTAACTTTCCTACTGATCAGAGCAGAATCGAGTGTTCAAACCTTACGAACAAGGGAGATAACTCAGCTTGCTCTAGTGGCATAAAGCAAGTTTTCACTCCTGATGGCATGGTTCAGTGGTTAATATCAGGAGAAAAAAAAATCTATCCAGCTGTAAAATCAATTGCTTCAACAAAGTCCCATCAAAGACCTGTCCAAACTGGAATAAATCAATGTGATTATATATATATATATTTCTGAAGTCCTTACACTTGATTTCATTTTATATGCCATATTTGAGGTTTCTAGTCAGGGGCCTAGAATCGAATAGGATCTGCATTGGATAGAACTGAATATTGGCAAAATTACCGGTTAGGGACCACAGGCGTGCACGAACACACACACACACACACACACATAGGATGCTGGATTATCAACCGAAAGTTCAGTAGTTAATAGTCACTAACATTACACTTTGTCATGGCCAAGCCACTTAACTCTAAGTAACCGTCCACATAGCTGTAAGTAGGTAGGACAAGTTGACCACTGTAAACTTAACGAGCGTTTTCATTGGCTTGCAGTACTGACTTCAACTCTTCTCACATAGGTATGACTTAGAAGTGGATGGTCCCTAAACCAAAGCTCACTTACTCTAAATACACACAAGGATAAAGTTATCTGTGCTTCCCTATGACTCACTGCCACATTATAGGTAATCCCTAAGTTTTAGGCTGGCAAACATTGAACATTTATGGCTATGCTTAAAGTTCCAGTAAATTATTTTCTCAGGAATTATTAACCTAGTCATGTAAAACATTTTTCAATCATTTGAGTTTGGAAAAAAATATACCTTTGCGCTACGGTTTACATTTCGTATACTAAACTTAATTAAAGATTACACATCAATTTACTTATTAAAAGTATTTTTTCATGTGAAACATTGAATGCATAATTTTTTTATTTAAGGTTTTTCTAAGCAAAATGTAAAGGTGTTTGATAGACATATGCACACAAAATAAATTAAAAGATTTTATTTGTATTCCATAGATATTTTATTTCTCCGAAGAAGGAAATAATATTTTTGTTTAAAAAAAAACCTTTTTAAATGATCTTTAACGTGGATCGTTCAACGCCATACCATTCGGGTTAAGAAATGTTGAATTATCTCCCCTTTCCATATCCAGTTACAATATATTTGAAAAAGAAACACCATTGCCTTGTATGAATGACACGAAAAACACTTTCTGATTGAGCGGGGAAAGGTTGGTGACAGTGGTGGTGGTGGTGGTGGACTGTGTGTATGAGAGTATGTTTATCTTATAGAAACATGTCTGGCATGTGTGTTACAACCTGAAATGCTGTGGTTTGAACGTGTGTGTGTTAGTAGAGGGAGGCTACTTGGGTGGTCATTCAAAGAACATAAAACTATATAAGTAAAGCTATTTACTCTTTTACTTGTTTCAGTCATTTGAGGGCGGCCATGCTGGGGCACCACTTTGGAGGGTTTTAGTCGATCAGATCGACCCCCAGTACTTATTCTATTGCCGAACCGCTAAATTACGGGACATAAACAAACAAATAAATATATATATACGACGGGCTTCCGCACAGTTTAAGTGCACCAAATTCACTCAAGGCATAATCGGCCAGACGCTATAGTAGAAGACACTTGCCCAAGGTGCCACGCAGTGGGACTGAACCTGAAACCACAGCCATGCCTGCGCCTTATATATTATAAAATAAATAAACAGGTACTGAAGCCAACTGAGAATGAACTGGGTTCCATTAACCCTAAAACATCAAGAAGCCTCTACGTAATAGCAGCCAAGTCTCCCTTAAATCACACTCTGCCCCAATTCTCTTAGAAAATGACACATTAAATAATAAGGTCCTGTGTTCCCTGCACATAGGAAAAAGACAGGATCAACGGTATTCCAGCTGTGACCATCCTAAGTCTGGTCCAACAGGGCTAACCTAGGGATCTTGAATGCAATAATGTTATATAAATGTAAATCCTTAAAGATAGTCCTAATCTTTAGATTTTGTCGTTTTCTTCAATACGAGTGTATTTAAAACGTCCGTCTAATTTTTAACAAGAGGCGTTATGGAGTTAAATATTCACGAAGTATATTGCTAAAATAGTGTGTACACGGAGGGACATAATCAATGGTAAGCGATTAAGGGAGATAACTCTTAACACAAACTAAAGTTGGTTCTTTATTCCCATGTCAAATCAATGATAAAAGACGTTCAACAGATTTTCAAACATTAAGCGAAAAAAAGAAGAAAAAAAACAGCACAAGAACATACATTTTATATAGGAGAGTAATGTAGTTGAATTGATATTACTGACACTTATTTTATTAAATCTGGAAGGATAATAAGCAAAGCTGAGCTCATCGTCACAGAAAGCAGGGAACTGTGGGGGGGGAAAAACCATCTTTCTTTTCAGAGATGCCTGTAAATTCTCCAAATTGTTTATATATATTTTTAAAATAATAATAATCCCCACCTCACAAATAATGAATTCCCAGTTATAAATTGGCGATGGTGATTTTTACCAATTTTTCGCCCATGAAAGATTTCAGTGTAAATTTTCCTGTTTTATTAAACTCAATGGAGAGGGCAAGGAAAATGGTTGTTTGTTTGTTCCTAAACTGAATAAAAGTATTTCCAAAATCTATCTATGCACAACATCGACAGAAATAGAAAAATAGAAAGTCTCTTGCAATATCAAAAAAAAAAGATTCAAGAGGAGATAACTTCTAATTAAATTTTTTCTGAAACAATTTGTTTGTTTTGTCTCTAGAAATACAACACACCTCTCTACTATCACCACCTACACTACTAACACCAACTCCAACCCTGGTGAGCCAACAGGGAACCTCCACATAGTCCACTCGACCTGCTAGAATTAGCAGGTAAATCTCACCATACAATCTTAAAATAACAGGAAGGTAATGGCTTTGATCATAGATCTGCTCGATAACAGCCTAGGTCCCCCCCCCCCCTAGGATCCTGCAGTGTGAGGTGTCTCATTGTTCCAACTCAAGTTCAGTATTTTCCATAGGCACTGGATGTGGAAAGTCTATAGGGGTCTCAGACAGCCCTGTTCAGACCATCCTGTCTCTTATTCAGATATGTAGCCCTAGATACACTGTCTTTCCTTTCTTAAGATGGTAGGATGTGATTTGAGGGAGATTTGGCAGCTATTTCTAACAGGTCAAAAGACTGCGTAGAGATTCCCTTACTGGCTCCATCTTGACATGGGTTGGACAGATCTACACCACGCATTACATCTCAATTGCCTGTGTTTTGTGTTCTTTATCAACTGCTTTACAAGTCTGTTTACTTAGGTGACCTTGACCACAATCAGATGGCTATTTTCACATTGTATTTTAAATAGCCTTCCTTGGGCCCTAAACTCCTGGTAGAGTTGTATGGGTGCCATCATGTCCAACAGCATGTCTTGGGCATTTTTAAACCTGGCAGAGCCCATGCCTCTCCACAGCCAATTTCTGAGAGAGAGAGAAAAACCGACCCCAGTACTAGACTGGTATTTTATTTATCAACCTGAAAAGGATGAAAGGCATAGCTAACCTCAGCAGGATTTGAACTCAGAGCTGGAACGAATGCCACAAAGCATTCTGCCAATTCACTGCCTGTATTTTAAATATATTCCCCATCCAATCCTGAATTAGCCTTCAGATGAAAAAAAAAAAAAAGTTAATCTTAAGATTTAATCTTGTTGAATTGAATATATTTCCTAAATTTATCTAATTTATAAAATTTATTAATTTTGTAAATATATTTAGCTCTTTCAATACCAGCCCAATGCCCTGGTCCCATGTTACTGAAATGTTCATAATAAAATGTTCCTATTTTAATTAACATCTCAACCAAAACCATTATTTCATGATTTTTAAAAGAGTTAAAGTTCCATTGTAGTTTTACATAAGTCTTGTTGCAGTTATTTTATTAAATTCCTGGAGATGGGTATCCAGGATGATGTAGTTCCAGATACGTTATACCTTAAACAGAGGCAGGATGATCACAGTTGGAAAATCTTTGATTATAGGTTTACTCAATCAGGGCTGACCTGGGGCTAAACAATAACAAAAATTAAGAAAGTATAGATGTGAACATAAGACAGCTTGTGGCATAAAGTGGCACATTGTGACATATAGTGGCATATAGTGGAGACTGTTTACGAAGCAATGAAACAAGCATAACAAAAAAAACAAACACAAAACCAAGAAAAGAGGATTTGACAAGGGTGAGTGTTATGTTCACTACCACCACCACTGCCACACCATTATCAAAAGCAATGTATTTTGCTTGAATTCTTAATGTCCGCAGGGCTGTCAGTTCGCAGAAAAGACTAAATGACTTACAGCATTAATCCTTTCGTTACCATATTTCTAATGAAATACACTGCCTATGATTTTAAATTAATTTCTTAAATAATCAATAATTTGGAGGGATTTTAGTAAAATGGCTAATTTTCTCATTATTAAGTTGGTGTTTGGAACATAACTTAACAAAATGTTCTTACATAAAATTATAATGGAAGACTTAAATTTGAATATTAACACTTTAAAACAAATGGCTTTTTATCATAGAATCAGGGGCAGTTTCAGGTGGGTTGGTATCAAAAGGGTTAATAACCAATGAAAAAGCAAAAAAGAACTCAATGCCAGATTGCTAAGTACAATTTATATATATATATATTTATTAGCTGGATATTCTTTCAATACATTAGTGATGTATTGAAAGAATACCCAGCTAATAAATACATATATATTGACTTAGGAAAAGGGAAATCAATCAGAAGATCGTAGTAGATTTTCCTAATCGAACCCAGGATATTATGTTTCCATTGGTTTTTCCGTTGCTGAATACTACCTGTTGGTCACAACTCCTGACAGAAGCATCACTGTATTTTCCAGTGACTACTCATTTTCAGCTGAGTGGACTGGTGCAACGTGAAATGAAGTGCCTTTCTCAGGGATACAACACGCTGCCTGATTCAGGAACACCCTAACCACTAGGCCATGCACCTTCACTTACTTACAGTACTGATATTTTCAATTTAAAATTCCAGTAGGGGAACTATTTTGTTTTGTTTTTTTTGCCTTTCATCAGTTTAACTCATAAGATCCTGTTAATGTCTTACTCCTGTAATGATTCAGCAGAAATTCCATAAAATCAGGTTTTTTACAGCTTATTTATTATGAAATTTACAGGTAAGAAACACAGGTGTGCGAGGTGTTTTCACACAAATATTTCCCTTTCAGCATATACATAGTTCAATGATACATATCAATTTTAGTATGCGGTACCATGTGGAACCGTGTCCTACAGGATGTTAAGAGTTAAAGGGTTGATAAAATACTAGATCAATTTAATTGAGAGTTCTATTTTCCTCCCTCACACACACAGACGTTTGCACACACATGCATAAAGATAAGCCTTTTTCATTCCTGATATGTCAAGTAAATCATGTAAAACTAGTGTGATATTTATCGAATATTACACATAACGTAACAGTTAATATTATACTATAACACATGAGCAGTGACTGGTAGAAAAGGTAGCGGGCTGGACAAAATGCCTTGCAGCATTCTGAGTTCAAATCCTGCTGAGATCAATTCTGCCTTTCATCTTTCGAGTTGATTAATAACAAATACCAGCCATAACACTGGAGGTCAACTACATTCACTACATCCACTCAAACCAGTGGCCTTGACACAGTGCGAATGTAAGAAATCGTTGTTATGCATAACAAAATCAACACTACATATAACATTAAGGTGACTGGCAGAATTGTTAGAATGTCAGGGAAAAATATGCCTTGTGGTATTTAGCTACAGCCCTTTATATTCTGAGCTGAAGAGATTGTCTTTGCTTTCATCCTTCATTGGAAAGGACCAATAAAATAAGGACCAGTTAAGCACATATAATCGAATGTCCCCCACCACCTACCCACATATAGACACATTTGTGGCCTTGTGCCTGTGTAAGAAATCAACATTATATATCTAATATGCATTTGTAATATTATATTTAATATTACACATAGGCGCAGATGGCTGTGTGGTTAAGGAGTTCGCTTCGCAACCACATGGTTTCGGGTTCAGTCCAACTGCGTGGCACCTTGGGTAAGTATCTTCTACTATAGCCTCGGGCCGACCAATGCTTTGTGAGTGAATGTGTTAGACGGAAACTGTAGAAGCCCGTCGCATATATATATATATATGTATGTGTATGTGTGTCTGTCTGTGTGTTTGTTTATATCCCTAACATAGCGGTTCGCCTTACAGATCGATAAGATAAGTACCAGACTCAAAAGTACTGGGGTCGAACTGATGGACTTCAATTCGATGACCCAGCATGGTCGCAGTCCAATAACTGAAACGAGTAAAAGAGTAAACGAGTATATATATATATATATCAAATATCAAAGATAGCATTAAGAATATAAATGAAAACAAAATTGTGACAAAATAAATAAAATACAAATATTATATATCATTTAAATGTTAAAGGTTCTTCTAAATCACCATGTATATATTTGCAGCCTTTCATAAGTTTCTCCAGAAAACAACAATATTGTTTTGCTGCTACACATATATTTTTCTTCCCTTCAGTTCAAATGTTGCCGTATCTTTGCAGTTTTTTTTCTGGAAGTCATTTATTCACAATATGTTGGATAAATTATATAATCCCCACTGAATATACGAGGTACTGCATTCCATCAGTGTTTCGAGGAAACTAATCTCGGCTGATCCACGCATATATGAAGGTTCTGAAAGATGTTGCGGTATGTAAATCTGTGTAGATTGTGTGAAGAAGGGAAAGCGTTAAGGAATAAAAAAAATAAACTCAGTAGTATATAATGTGTAGTATATAATATCAATTGGATGTCGGCTTGTTGCTATCGGGCATTGATTCTTTGTTTACATCCCAGATCGGCAAGTTGATAAAGATTTGATTTAAGGTTCAAATCATTTTTTTATAAATAATACAATTATCTGCTCCATCTGAGATACAGTAATTGTATAGAAAGGAATTATAGTGAGGTGAATACATTGCAAAAAAAATATTTCCTCCTCCAGATATTTATGTACAATATATTAACCCTAAAATCAAATGTCGATCTCTTATTTTTGAAAATCTAGGGATTACTTTTACGTGAGGTCGAAATTTATTCGAGTAAAATATACATTATGGCTGTGTGGTTAAAGAGTTCGCTTCGCAACCACGTGGTTTCGGGTTCAGTCCGAATTCTAGTACCTTGGGCAAGTGTCTTCTACTATAGCCTCGTGC
>JAOPJM010001738.1:9833777-9844902 GCA_027124095.1 Muusoctopus leioderma
TGTATGTATATATATAAAGGTAGAAGTGAAGAAACGGAACATTGGTTTCATTGGCGTTGTATTCCTTGAAATGTTCACATGGCTAAAATGTAAATAAACAGGAAACATAAACAGACAGAAAGAGTGCGAGAAATGAAGAAATATAAAGTGAGAGGGGAGATTTAGAGAGGACAAACGGAAACAGAGAGAGACAGTGTTGCGAAAAATGATCGCGGTTTGACAATTCGATCGAGAACAATGAAAAGCTCCAAGAACGAGATGGTTTGATAGTAGCCATGATGGTTTTAGATGAAAAGCTTCGTTTTAGTGAGAGAAACTTGCAAAAATATGGGGTAGAAATATATCAAGAAAGCTAGGGGAAAATGTTGAAAAAAGTTTAGCCGGACTCAGTGCGCTTTTCGAGAAAGTGAAAGCAAATGCTTACTTACCAGAGTTCCTGCCGAATCACAACCAAAACTTCCGCTCTTTTCTGACTGACAACATCGATGTAGTCATGCGCGTATAAGGCAGGAAGGAAATGAATCAGAATCTGAAAGAAAAGAAGTCGGAGAGAAGGAGGAGTTGGAATAGACGTAGGAGTATTAGTAACAGAAAGAAGGGGAGGAACTGGAGCAGACGAGAACGTACCACCGCCACCACTATGTGTCTTCTAATTGTTAATTTATTTAGTCTGTTTGTGGAGGTGAAAGTGTTTACCTTTTTTTAAGTGGAAAATTTAAATTAAATCTTAAAATGATATTTAATTTCGTTCACGATATCCTTCCCTCACATACTCTACGACCCGGCACTATTTTTCATCGCGGATTCATCAGCATTTCCTTTCTGATTTATTTATTAATTGTAATCACCCATTTCCCCTTTCTTTCATTCTTCTCTCTTTCCGTCCGTGATTTTTCTTGTTGTGCCGGTCTTTGTTTTGAAAGTAATGATGTGGGAACGGGTTCTATAAATATATCTATCTTTATTTATTTCCAAAAGGACAAAGGAGTTATTCGTGATTTCATTTCTCCATTATATATATATATATGTGTGTGTATGTGTATATATAACACGCACACATATACTTTAAATATATACATGCATATATATATTTGTGTATGTGACTGTTTTTTAGCCTTAGGTCAACTCTGATCGGGCCAGACCTATGATCAAAGGCGTACCAGCCATGACCATCCAGTCTTTTTATATATACAAGACTACATTGTTCAATGTGTACTTCGTTTTTAAGACAGTAGGTTGTGTTTTGTGAGAGATTTGGTTGCTATTTCTAGGAAATCGAGTGACCACGTAGAGGCTCCCCCGTTCGTGTATGCCTGTATAATTTCCAGTTAATCCAAGAACCGAAGTATTAGAGATCGAAGTCGGTTGACGTCGTACGATTTCTAAGACGACGAGAAAAAGAGAGAAATAGATACATACAAAAGAGACGAGCGAACCAGGACCTACTTGAAATAGTAACCAAATCTTCCTCAAATCTCACTCTACCATCTTAAATAAAGGACACATCGAACATTGTAGTTTAACAGGATGGTCATGACTGGAACACTTTTGATCATAGGTCAGATTGACTAGGCTGACTTGGAGTGAAACTACATAAAACGACAGAGAGACAAGTACAGATAGATAGATAGAAAGAAAAACTAGAGAATAAACAGACGATAGATAGAAAAATCCTTGCATGGTTAGAGATAAAGAGAAAATAGGAAAAAAAGAAGGAAGAAAAAAATCAGAAAGTGATAGAAGTAAAAGAGAGAGAGGAGGAAATAGTTTAGAAGGAAAGAAAATAAAGAGAGAAATCAAAATAATTGGTATAGGAAAGGAAGGAAAGAAGAAAAACGTGATAAATAGAGATAGCAAGATGAACAGAGAAGGAAAGAAAGAGAAAGAGTTGTTAATAAATAAGAAAAGAGAAAGATAGAGAATAAGAGAGAAAATGTGAGACGGAGTGATAAGACAATAAAGATAGAAAGAGGGGGAAATTTGGTTCTTTTCCCTCTCGGAAACAAATGGAGGGGGGTGGGGTGAAGTGTAATACTGAGAAGGAAAGTATAAAAGTAAATGTATATGAGAAAAGAGGGAGTTGGAAAGAGTGAGAGATAAGGTAACACAGCGAGACGTATAAAGGTGAGAAAGGACCAGCTACATAAACAGACTGATAGATTATGTAGGTAGGTGGATAACTAGAAGTTAAAACCGGAAAAAAAAATTGAACAAAAAGAAAAGACGATAAGAGAAATAACGTAAAAGATTGACGGACTAAAATAGAGCATTATACAACGAGAAAGAGAAAGAGGGAAAGTTAGTGTGTGAGAAAGAGAGTGGAGAGTAAAGAACAGGATAAAACGAGAGAGAAATGAAAGATAGTGTAGTGTGTCTTTTGATGTATGTGCATATGTTGTGTTGCGCTTGTTTATTTATGTGTGCAGTGTGTATATGTGTACTCTGTTGCGCTTGTATACGTATGTAGTGTGTGTGTGACGTGTAGATGTTTGTCGCGTTGTGTGGGATATATGCCTGTGTGTGCGTTATATATGCGTATGTATGTTGATATAAGCTTGTGTGTGTGTATGTATTAACTCGAACACGAACAGGAAACTCGCCCTAATGTCTGTTCCTTTTTCTGTGTAGAATGTAGGACAGAGGAAGGAAGTTGGCAGGCAGAGAGAGGGAGTGGAGCTTTAGTTTCCGTCTCATTCTTATAACAGAAGCCGAACTGAACTTTTTGGAGAGTTTTTACTTCTTTTTCTTTTCTTTTCTTTTTAGAACTACACACAATATTCTGACAATAACTCCCGCCACCACCACTTCACTCCCGTTTTCTGTATGTGTGTGTGCTAATGAAACGCCCCTTTTATGTGTTTGCATAGAGATATCATGTATGTGTACGCGTGTGTTAAAGAAATATCAATTTTATGAATGTGTCTGTGCATAGAGATAGAGTGCGTGAGAGTGTGTGTAAATATATCAGTGTCTATGTATGTGTGTTAAAGAATACCCTCCCTTTATGTGTGTGCATTTTAGAGATAACAGTATGTATGTATGAGAGTATGTGCCAGAGGAACACGTGAAAGTGTGTATGTGTGCACGTGTGGTAAAAAAAATCTGTATGTATGTATCTGTCTGCATATGCGTCTATTGCAAAAGCACATGCGTGCACGTGTGTGTGTATGTATGTATGTGCGTTATAGAGATAACAGTGTCTTTGTGTGTATGATAAAATAATGTGCATGTGCGTTTATTAAACGAAGTACATGTATTCACGTGTTAGAGAACCAGACCATTTATGCGTATGTGTGTGTATGTATATATGTGCGTATGCATCAGTTTAAGTAAGTTCGTTTGTTAGAGGAATACGTGTATGTCTATTAATGTATGTATGCGTGTGTGTACATGTTGGTATATTAGAGAAACACATGCATGCATGAGTGTATGTGTGAGAGAGTACGTCTGTTAGAAAAATAAACGTGTACGTTTGTTACTGAATCTGTGTGGGTGTGCGCCTTTTAGAGAAACACGTGTATGTATGGGGAAGGTAACCTGTGCGAAAGACGTGTGTACGTGTCTTTGTAATTAGAAATATCTTGTGTGTGCTTATATGTCTGTTATGAGAACACACGTGCCTGTGTGTGTCCGTTTGCCTGTCATTTCGTATGCCTCATCCACCCCTAGTTGTCGTTGTTTTTTAGCCCTAGGTCAATCCTGATTGAGCAGACCTATATTTGGGACTCATTATACAATGCGTCCTTCCTTTCTCAAAAAGGTAGAGTGGGATTTTACGAAATTTGGCTGCTATTTCTAGCAGATCAAACCCCGTAGAGACTTCCTCTTTGGCTCATCCACTAGGAACTGTAATGCTTTGAACTCTTGTCGCTTATAATATAATACGTAGTTATTACACTTCCAGGCCACCATACAAGCAGAGTGGATTCAGGATTGGTATTTTTTTTCTATTGCTTAGTGAAAGAAGGAAGGGTAGTGCTCTTTAACCTTTTCAGGAGTTCCGAGACTGGTGGGAGGAAGATATCCTCAGATCAGAGACCCAGACCAGAATGCTTGCAACAGAGTGAACTCCACTAAAGGCACTCTAGAGCCAGGTGGTGGTATTAAACATGGCAACGGATTATACCACTCTAGAACACAAAAGGTTTCTCCAAAGGCTTCCACAGTTTCCAATCTACCAAATTTCACTTACAAGGGTTTGGTCAACCCCAAGTTATGGTAGAAGACCCTTGACCAAGATGCCAAACGGTGGGATCAAACACACCCACACAGATTCAGTAACAAACATACACGTTTATTTTTCTAACAGACGTACTCTCTCACACATACTCATGCATCCATGTGTTTCTCTAATATACCAACATGTACACACACACATACATACATTAATAGACATACACGTATTCCTCTAACAAACTTCAAATCTTTAACAGGTATGTCATTAGTGAAAATGCTTACTTTTCCAATTGAAAACCTTGAAAATTATCTGTGCAACTAGGGCAGAATAAATACCACAAGGTATTTTTGCTAGGAAATGTTCTCACCGATATGTATATCTTTTGGTAATACACCACACAACATATGGTATGACACTTGCCCAAGATGCCATGCAGTGAGATGGAACCCAGAACATGTACTTTTGAATTGAACTTCTTAACCACACAGCAAAGAAAAAGGTATTTTAATTTATATATAAAAATAATTGTTAGTGAAAACTCTAAAACAGCAGAACACCAGACTAAATATACCTTACTGTAATATTCTTTCATCCTCCTATGTTGTGAGTTCTAATTCTACCAGAGCCAACTGTACATCTCATTCTTCTTGGGGTTGGCGATTCAACCAACTATACCCTTCCTACAAATGTGTGTCCTTGTTCCAAAGCTGGAAATCAATATGAAAGAAAAATGTGGTGGAGATATAGAAATGGTAGACCACAAGACTAAATTATGCCTTACCATATTTAGTTTCATCTCTCTACATCCCACATTCAAATCCTGCTGCTGGGGTTGACTTTTACTTTCAACTTCTCTATGGTCAATGAAATAAAAATACCAGGCATTTACTGGATCATTTCCTTTGTTCACTAATGTTAGATCAGTGGTTCCTAAACTTATCGTGGACCCTTCATACGATTTTCTGAAAATACACAGAAACCCATACCTATATTTTAAGGACAACCCTCACCCAACCCAAATTTTAATAAACCATTAAATGAAACAAAAATTGTTCTAGAGAAAGAATTTATTTGAAGAGTAAAATAAATTTTTATTAAATTTTATTAAGACTCCTTATCTCACGGAAGCCCAGAAATCTGTTCACATAATCCTGAGGTTCATCAGAATCCACTTTGAGAAATATTGTGTTAGACTGCAGTCAGGTACCACTCAGTTTTAAAATGTTGTAAAGCATTTAGTCCGGCACTAAACAATTTCTGCGCTCTCTCTACGTTATGGGAGCTTCCATGTAGTCAATCAACTTGCTCAAAACTGCCGCAAAATCTCCCTCAAATCAGACCCTACCATCTTATATAAGGACAGAACATATTCAATAGTGTAGCCCTAAGATGTGATAGTCATGATTGGAATGGCTTCGATCATAGAGCTGTTCAATCAGAGTTGACCTGAGGCTAAACAACAACACATATTGTAAGTAACATTAAAAATAACTATATATAACTATATAATATATATATATATATATAGTTATATTACGCTATTTTATAAACAAAAAATTAATTACCTCTGAAGAGTTCAATGAAGGCAGTCGTTAGATTTGATTGTTAATTTCTCATCCAGGCATTCCTTTAACTGTCATTAGGCTTCACAAGATTTTAAAAAAATGTTTTTTTCTCTTCTTAACTCTTAATATCCTGTAGGACATGGTTCCACACAGTACCACATCATAAAATTCCCATGAATAATTGAACTACACATGTGGTGAAAGTGAAATATTTTTGTGTGAAAACACCTCAAGCACCTGTGTTTCTTGCCTGTAAAATTCATAATGAATAAGCTCCCAAAAACCCGTTTTAAGGTATTTTCTGCTCAGTCATTACAGGACTTGGGAAATTTTTAACAGGATGTTAAGAGTTAATTGGAGAATTGAGTTGACAAATAGAGAGCTGGACCATATCCTTTATGGTACTTCATTTAGCACATCATAGTATTCAAATTCTGTTTATAACGACACTGATAATGAACCTGAATTTCCAAGAAAACTCTAAAATTCCCCCACTAAGAAATATCTTTACAAGGGACAAAAAAGTAAAGCTCCTTTATCTTTAAATTATTAGAAAGAATTCCTGGAAAGAATATACGACTATAAATTGTTAGGAAATGTAAAGCATTTACATTAAATATTTACTTTTCAAATGAAAGAGAAAACTATGCAGTTACACATAGACAATCATGTAAAGTAGAAATAATGTGCCAATAAATTACAAGTATATGTTTCTTAAATATGATTTTGGCTTTAAGTTACTTCAAAAGTACAGAAGTATATTACCAGATTTATATGAAAATTGATCTGATAAAGATGCTAGTCATAAGATCTGAGCTGAAAATAGCTGCCTCAGGTCTATTTGAATATTGAATAGTTGGTGTTAGAAATAGGATCAAATTGCAAAACTCTTACTGCAACAATTTATGCAAATATCTTAATTTACAGAACAACCTATGCTAATATGAAAAACATGTAAACCATTAAAAAAATAACTTTTTAAGTGTAGTTTGATAGTTACATAAGTAAAGGATTACATGCCATTTTTTAAAGTCTGTATGCTATTTCTAATATAAAGATGAATCCTCAGATTGTTAGGGGAGGGGATATTCATGCTCTTCCAATAATATAAACGAAACTAAGAAGTTCATAAAAGATATTAAAGAAGAAAACTATGAAGCCCTTCTTAATAAAACACATAAATATTTCACTTAATACTTTATATAATTTATTAATAGCTACTTCCCCTATAGAACTATTCATTGTTTTATTATAAAAGTTTTTATTTTAACAGTAGGAACTAGTCTACTGACTGCAAGGTTCTCATTTCAAATTCTGATACTCTTGCTTGGCAGTGAGTTAGGTGTAAAGCAATGCTTCAAAGTAGTTTGAAGGAAAAGCTAAAACCTAATCAGGTCTTGCTTATTAAATATCTACTTAGGATAAAGAGATTATCAATATAAGAAATTTATATAATCAAATGAAATAGAAAATTTTATGAAATTAGCAAATGAAATGAATATATTAAATTAAAACAGAAGACCAGCATTCATTTTCATTTGCCTGTCCAACTTTGATAAAAATGAAAGAAAAATTGATTTTATATTGAAAAATGTTTGCCAGTCATAACAGCAATAAATGAAGCAATTAATAAAATATATTAGTGAAGCTAATTTTCAGAGTAACGTGCTTAGTGTGTTAGAAATTTAGATTGAGACACTTATGTTTAAATGCAAAATGTATGTAAATGCAAATAATTCAGGTGTTTGTAATGTGATTACAGTATAAATACCATTTTGATTATGTATGTGAAGAAAGTCATGCTAATACTTACCTTATGGAATCTACTAAATCTTATAACAATAATTTATTTTACATTCAATATCAAGCTGTTGGCAGTTAATTTTTGTTAATAATTAGTTATATTAAATTCAATAGATATGGGTTTAGTAGTTTGAAAAAAGACAAGTATTATTAAATATTTATAAATATTTAAATACGCCATCTATCCTGAAGTCTATACTAGATATACACTTTGTTTAAATTTAATTTGATCTAATATATGTGCTTGTTTTAAGCATGTGTGCACACATGGGCACACAAATACTTTTATCATAATTGAAATACCAAATAATCTTTTAAATATTAAATTTAAAAATGGAATATTCAATCATTAAACTGAAGTTATGTAAAAAAAAAAAATACTGTGATGCTTATATGCTTACACAAATCTATTTATAATGAAATGAAAAACTAACAAATTAAATGTTTAAATTTTTGTTTAACAGCAATAATCTAAATGTTTTTTTAATATTCAAGTAAATACAATTATATTATTGATAGTAGATCAAATGGTTATTTACTTGATCATGAAATATTAATCCAGTATCATGTCATATTTCTTTAAGAAAAAAGAAATAAAACTTTTCCATTGTAAATTTTTTAAAGTAAATCTAAACATGAATATAATTTAAAAAATCACATAATTGTGAAATATTAACTAAATAACGTTCAATATAATATAATAATTTTTTTTAAACCACAGGAACATAGCTAAAATTTATTTAAATATTTCCTATTTAGAAAATGTTGATTATAAGCTGAATGTTGAAACTTGAAGGTTCCATTACCAGGGAGTGGCAGACCAGTAGGACCAAATAGACAAAGTACGTCTATGCTGGAAGACCATCAACAAACATGCACATGCTGCTACCATCCATGCAAGAAACATGCAAAAACAGTTTACCTGTGCTGGATGATGTGACCCACAACCTGGTAAAGGTAAGCCATCTGGTCCAACAGGACATGGAGCATCTAAGCCAGGAATCCCCTGTAGGATTGATTATTGGTAGGCAGTATAATAAGCAGCCATCACTTAGATACTCCTTATACCATAGCCTGGTTGGAACCCTTACTTCTATAAAAACTCTAAACAAAAACTAAGTGCTAGTTCTTAAAAAATTAGATTATTTGACCCTATATTATTTTAGTGAGTTAAATTCCACGAAACCATATGGTTTAAATCTATTCAACATATTTTGTTTATATATTTTTTATAGTTGTTAAATTTATTATATAAAACTATATATAATTACCAGCAACCAAGTTATGGTAAATTTTAGAATATAAAAGAGTTAGAATGAAGTGGAAATGGGTAAAAGGGATAAAGATAAAAAAATAAAAACAGAAATAAAAAGTTTGTACCACACACAAACATTATAATAGATTTTTAGTACAATATTGTAAATTTTTCGAATAAAAAGTTTGTTAGCTTTAAAAGTGCATGAGTGCGTGATATGTTTAAATGAACATGTTCAGTGTAATTTATGCTTCAAGAAAACCTACTAGTATTAATATTTGACAAAATAGAACCTACTAACCTGGTCTCCTTTTTCTCCTTTTCCACCTCGCCTGCCTCTTTTACCTTTTGGTCCCTGAAACAACAGTTTCACCATCAAATTGTTGATATGATTAAAGCATAAATATTTCAATATCAACATGGAAATAAATGCCATCTCATTTTTAATAATCTATATTGTTATCAACCTTTTCTATTTCATTATCAACATCAATTTAAAGTTCATATGCCATATTTATATGAAATAAGAAGGTAATTATTTGAAAAGGTTTAAAAAAAATATATATATCTTGGTTACTTACTAACTTTTTGAGTAACCATAAAGCCAATTATTCATACCCTAGTATTAACACTATCTCAGTAGATGTCATAAAAGTACTCTACTACTAGAAAAATGATTACATTTTGGTTTGAAGCTTAGTTTTCTTTTCCTTCAGACTATATTTTCTAAAATAAATTTTATTTTTATTTTTAAATAACTATGACATTTTTTCAAATTTCTCAATTAGTGCTATGCTAATTCACTCTTATTTTTAATAGCTGGATGCTGTTATTACTACCATTAAATATGAAGATTGGAATCTGCTTTTATTGGTCAGGCAAACAAAATAACATATCTTGCCTAGGAACACAGCACAATGGCTGTAATAATATTATGATCAATAGTCTAGCACCTAAATCTCACAACCATAATAACTGTATGTATTTATCAAGTTTAACATAGATCCAGGATATTAGTAGCGATTTTTTGGTTAAGAACATTTTTTTTCTACTTAATATTCATTTCTCTTAAGATGGAGAAAAGATTGACAATGGAACTGTCAATGCTTATAATGAAACTGTTTATTCTCTTGAAAAATAAAAGGAAATATTGAAAAAAATCCCATCCAGCTATATCTCTTTCATAATTTTCTAAATAGAGTAACAAATTTTCTTCTGCAATACATTTTTATTATTGAAATTGCTGACATTCTATTACTGATCCTATCAGCTAAATCATCTTCATACACCTAAGTATTTGCTCTTACCTACACTAAGAACACCACAATTCAAAACAAACCAAGCAACTTTTAACAGTTAAAATAAAGGCAATAAAGAAAGAGCATACAAAATTATGTTATATGTTGTAAGTAACCAACCAATAATTTAAAGCATTCACAACAGATATTAGTATAATTTCATTGTGATTAATCATGCATAACAAAGTTACTTACACGTATTCCTGTAGCACCTCCATCACCTTTAAGTCCTTTATCTCCAAGTGGTCCCTGATAGTACAAATTTACAATTTTGGTAAGTTTCAGAAAAAAGATGTTATGATATATTAAAACTCTAACACAAATTTAAATATAAAGAACACCACATATTACTGCTCTACTCACTAATCATAAATGGAATACAATAGATTATTTATCATAAATTGAAGGTTAATATTGAACGCAAATACAGAAAGTATTATTAGTCCTATAAACAGGGATGAATTGTGAAATGTTTGTCTGTATACCCCTTTATTGCAAACTATATGACTGAATAACTAAAACGCTTTAGTTATTTTTAAAATCATTACGTAAAGATAAATGTTTGGGCTGTGTGGTTAAGGAGTTTGCTTCACAACCATGTGGTTTTGGGTTCAGTGCCACTGCATGGTACCTTGGACAAGTGTCTTCTACTATAGCCCCGGGTCGACCAATGCCTTGTGAGTGAATTTGGTAGATGGAAACTGAAGAAGCCCGTCGTATATATATATATATGTATATGTGTGTTTGTGTTTGTTTGTTTATGTCTCGTAACTTAGCGGTTCGGCTAAGAGACCGATGGAATAAGTACCAGACGTTTAAAATAAGTACTGGGATCGATCTGATCGACTAAAATCCTTCAAGGCAGTACCCCAGCATGGCCGCAGTCAAATGACTGAAACAAGTAAAAGAGTAATATATATATATATATATACATATACATACATATATACATACATATCATCATCATCATCATCGTTTTACGTCCGTTTTCCATGCTGGCATGGGTTGGACGGGTGATTTCGGCCCG